>JAFFST010000971.1:21786-35503 GCA_022414735.1 Noturus placidus | reverse complement strand
CTACTACATATTGATGGTACCTCTACTACATATTGATGGTACCTCTACTACATATTGATGGGACCTCTACTACATATTGATGGTACCTCTACTACATATTGATGGTACCTCTACTACATATTGATGGTACCTCTACTACATATTGACGGTACCTCTACTACATATTGATGTACCACTACTACATATTGATGGTACCTCTACTACATATTGATGGTACCTCTACTACATATTGATGGTACCTCTACTACATATTGATGGGACCTCTACTACATATTGATGGGACCTCTACTACATATTGATGGTACCACTACTACATATTGATCCACGGTGGTCTTATTCCTTGTTAATTTTGCTACAGTATTAAATTAAGAACCTGGGATTATTCTTGTTATCTTCTATTACGGTGGAGAGATATGTTGATCTAACAGTACTTCGAGCTTTTCTGTAACTCAGGAGATCGGTCTGGCAAAATGGAATTAGTAATGAAGACTCGAGAGCAAAGTGTGGCCAATCCTAACTCCCTGCCATTAATGAGAGATTTTGACCACCTTTGGGGTGGTTTGTATCCAGTTCATTGCGTTTGTGCTCATTTGATAATAGTTTGACAATGTTTACGTAGTGAATGTGAGAGTTCACTGGGCGTAGTGGAGAGCGTGGCATGGCTTGGCTTTCGGGGATTATTCTCCTGAACTAGGCTTATTCCATTACTTAGTCTTTTTGTCTGAGTATTGAAGCGTACTTTGTTGTAACTATTTGATTGTGAATCTCACATCCTAATAAAACGCTGATATTGAGGAATGTGTGTTGAATGAGGTGCTCTTAGTGGTTTCACTAGCTTGTGTGTTTGTGTGTGTGTCTGTGTCTGTGTGTCTGTGTCTGTGTGTGTGTGAGAGACAGCTTGAGCTTTGGCTGCTTTCCCAGAGTACTCCCATCCTGCCTCTTCCAGCCCCTCAGCCCAGTTTTCTGTAATTTCCTTGGCTCTTGTTCTTCATTTTTTTGTATAATTTTAGTTTTTTATGTTTACACGTTATGTTTAGATCCCTTTCACCGAGTTCACTACAGGTGGTAATCAGACTTTGTTGCATTCTCACAAAAGCACCTCTTGCTTTGTGCTGGACAAAGAGATTTTTGTTTTAGATTACAGTTCTTTTAATAAATGCACCAAGGCTGTGTCCAAACACTGCTACATGCCATTCCAGTCATCATATTAGCTTATTCACTTTGTGTTTACTTCTCCAGTCTTGTGTCTGTAGGGACTGACATGTCTGTGTCTCTGTCTGTGTTTTGCAGGAAAAGCGGATCAGCTCCCTTGATGCAGCTAATTCGCGCCTCATGAGCGCCCTCACTCAGGTCAAAGAGCGCTACAGCATGCACAACCTTCGCAATGGCATATCACCCACTAATCCCACCAAGCTCTCCATCACAGAGAACGGAGAGTTCAAGAACAGCAGCTGCTGATCAGGACGTTCGCACTGTCGAACTGTGCTAGTCCATGTCAGACACAGGATCACTAACACCAGTTAGACTTTGGATTGAGATGCAGTGTTGGTGGCCATGTTCTCTGACTAGTACATAAAATCTTATGCAAGGAATGTCTGGTTACAATGTATATAGATTGCATCTTGCATTGGGCTTGTACAGAAAGGACTCAATCATTTTAGAAGAGTTTTAATAGATTGGTTTAGAGATGTACTGTTATACTGGTTCGGTGATTTTATGTTTTAAATACTGATAATACCATTCACGAGGGTTAAGATTGCAGTCTAAAAGATTTTTAAGTATTGTGAAACTAAGATATATATATGATATGATATATTGAGGATATGTACATATCAGATAATGGAACTGTTTTTAAAATAAAATAAGAAAAAAAAGAAAGATGCCATGAAAGCACATAGAGGTTTTTGTAGCTCTTACTAATGTGGACAGACGGCAGTTTTATGCACTCGATTTTATAACTCAAGTTTTCCATGTTTTTGAGCTCCAATTTGAACTGCTTTATTTGATCTCAGGTTGTTTTGTTGTTGTTGTTGTTGTTGTTGTTGTTGTTGTTGTTGTTGTTCTTGTTTGCTTTAATATCTGATTTAAGTTCAGGTTCAGCAGACAAACTGGCTGACTTTTTTTATTTTATTTTTGTGTGTGGGGGGCGGGGGGGTCACATCAGCTTTACACCAATGAAATAACAAAAAGCCACCAATAATTTGTGACTGAAAATGATAAAATATATTTGTTTTGTTTTTTTCATGCTATACTATATGGCTAAGACTTTGTGGACTATCACACCCATGTGTGCTTTCTTAAATTCCCAGTCCAGTTAGTCCCACTTTGCTGTTACAATAACCTCCACTCTTCTCTGAAGGCGTTCCACTAGATTTTGGAGCGTTGCTGTAAGGATTTGCTCATTCAGCCATAAAAGCATTAGTTAGGACAGGCGTTGATGTCGGCGGAGGAGGCCTGAGACACAGTCAGTGTTCCACTTCATCATATTCAGTGGGTTGAAGTCAATCCCTTGTGCAGGTCTCCAGAGTTCCTCCACTACAACCTTGGCAAACCATGTCTTCATGGAGCTCACTTTATGCGCAGGGGCATCGTCATGCTGGAACATGTTTAGGCCTCTTGGTTCCACTGAAATGAAATTGTAATTCTACAGCATACAGCATTCTATACAATTATGTGTTTCCAACTTTGTGGCAACAGTTTGAGCAAGAATGGTTGTGAAGATCAGGTGTCCACATTCCTTTGGCCATGTAGTGTATTATGTTTTCAGCTTTATCCCTCTGGTGTAAATTTACACTTAGTGCAGTCTAGAATGTTGATCCATCACCAGTGTTTCCCATTCATTGTCAGTCCTAACTAATCCACATTGTCAGTCCTAACTAATCCACTCTTAATGTCGTGCTTCTTTATACAGTGGCTCGGACAGATATTCTGTCAGATCATCAGTTTCTTTTACAATCTTATTTCGTGTTTGCCAATGACTACTGTTAAACCACACTGTTTTGCTATTATGGCCTCGCTCTGATGTAAACAATATTTTGTAGCACAGAGACGCTGAATTTTTGCCGTTGTCACTGTTCTGTAACATTATAACAAGATTGTGAGGAATAAAGATGGTTGACACTCCATTTCGGCCTTCCTGTTTTAAAACTGAGTTTGAATGGAATGAGGTGCTCTAACACTGTTTCCCAAAACCACTGAATTCCCTCCTTATTTCAGGTCTCCATGATAGACGGTTTTAAGTGGTATCTAGTAGCCTGCAATATCATGGACATGTAGTTTTTAGAGAAAATGTTGACACCATGGAAACTGTACTCTTAGGACGACTGAACTTCAGTAGTGCATACTATATAGCCATGTGACCAGGGCAGAGGTTAGACCACTTGACTTTGCTACCGCACCTCTTACACTCCAAAGCTCCCTGACCACAGAATACTGTTGCAGACTAGACACAAATCATTAGATGTTGACCTGCACATCCGCTCATACATACAAACCTATTCCTAATCGTACACCCTTCTCCTGGTATAGGTGATATCTGTTAATAAGCCCTGTCATAGGAATAAACTCACAAATAACTGGGACCGTTCCCGACAACACAGGGGGTCCAGGGGTAGACCCTTAAGATAAAATATAAAACAAAGCACGATAGGTAAGTTTATTGGTAGGAAGTCTTAATGATCAATCACGCCAATCACATCGTTGCAGTAGAAAGAGTGCATGACACACTTTTACCCAAATTTGATATTTAGCTGATCATGGTGACAGGACTAAGTGCCTAGGTGACGTGATTTCTATAGGTTCCACATCAGCCCACAAAGTTCTTTAGTAGACTATTGCTGCAGATGATAATTATCATTTATCATTGTTAGTTCATATTCCTGTGCTTGGCTTGGCCAGCACTTTCACGTGTCTGACGAGTTCAGTTATCGCCCTCAGAATGTCCATTGCTTTCAGAGCCCATTTCCAATATTACTGTATTTTCTTTCTCTCATTTTTCCTCCTCCTTGTCGTCCTTGTTGTACAGTATCTCACAAATTATATATTACAAATTATTACAAAAAAACATGTGTAAATATTTGATGATATTTTTTCATGTACAACACTGAAGAAATGACACTTTGCTACAATGTAAAGTAGTGAGTGTACAGCTTGTGTAACAGTGTAAATTTACTGTCCCCTCAAAATAACTCCACACACAGACATTAATGTCTAAACCACTGGCAACAAAAGTGAGTACACCCCTAAGTGAAAATGTCCAAATTGGGCCCAATTACCAATTTTCCCTCCCAGGTGTCATGTGACTTGTTAGTGTTACAAGGTCTCAGGTGTGAATGAGGAGAAGGTGTGTTAAATTTGGTGTCATCGCTCTCACACTCCCTCATACTGGTCACTGGAAGTTCAACATGGCACCTCATGGCAAAGAACTCTCTGAGGATCTGAAAAAAAAAAGAATTGTTGCTCTACAAAAAGATGGCCTTGGCTATAAGAAGATTGCCAAGACCCTGACACTGAGCTGCAGCACGGTGGCCAAGACCATACAGCGGTTTAACAGGACAGGTTCCACTCAGAACAGGCTTCGCCATGGTCCACCAAAGAAGTTGAGTGCACGTGTTCAGCGTCATATCCAGAGGGACATGCCTGGGAAATAGACGTACGAGTTCTGCCAGCATTACTGCAGAGGTTGAAGGGGTGGGGGGTCAGCCTGTCAGTGCTCAGACCATACGCCACACACTCCATCAAATTGGTCTGCATGGCTGTCGTCCCAGAAGGAAGCCTCTTCTGAAGATTATGCACAAGAAAGCCCACAAACAGTTTGCTGAAGACAAGCAGACTAAGGACATGGATTACTGGAACCATGTCCTGTGGTCTGATGAGACCAAGATAAAAATTTGGTTCAGAAGCATGTGGCAGCAGGACAATGCATTAAATCAAACTGCTACAGGTCAAGAGCTTCAGTTAATGTTCAAACTTCAGAATGGGGAAAAAGGGTGATCTCTGTGACTATGACATGGTTGTTGGTGCCAGAAACCACTGATCTTCTGGGATTCTCACACACAACAGTCTCTAGAGTTTAAACAGAATAATGAGGAAAAAAAGAAAACCTGTGAGCAGAGAAACATGGCCCATGTTTCTGTGCTGGTTAAGATGTGGTCTCCAGATGTTCAGGAACAACCGCTGGTAGTATGCAGTTTACTGACACATTGTTTATCACACAGGCTAAATCAAAGACTGTGACCCACCTCATCACCTAAACACACTGTTCACTTAGATTTTATTTACTGCTGTATCCGTGTATCATTCGTTCTTCATGATTTCTTAACATTTGCATTATGGAAACTGCATCCTATTCTTTCACTTTACTTAAAGCCATCAATGATGCATTTATAAAGGGCAGCACAACACAACTACCAACAACAATATAAAATAATTCACTTATTAGGCCTAGAAATAAATCTGCATTACTAATAATTCATAATAACTATAATATAATAACATTATAAAAATACGGGCTGCATTTTTATGAATACATTAGACCATAAGACTGACTAATTAATTAGACTAATTATAACCATATAACTGACCAATTAATGCTTATAAATTGGTGTATAATGCATTATGAGCATAGACATTGAAAAAGCAAGTGCATAAGTAATTATAACAATAATATAAATGTAGGCCAACTGTTGTAATAACAAAGTATAGGTCTTTGTGTGTATTTATAAATGTGTTTATAGAGCAGTGATACTTGCTTATAAATAATTATAAATGGTGCTATAATTCATTATAAGCATGGGCTTCATAGAAAGTGCTACCATACGTGCTATTAGACATGGAGAAAGGTAGTTTTGCCGTTAGTATAGGAGTGAGATGGGAGGAGATAAAGAATAAAATAAAATCAATTAACATTAGGTATTGTAAGGCAAGAGGAAAAACGTTGATGAAGGAGAGGAGATTGGGGGAAAGATTGAGGGTAGAATTGAGTAAAGCAGAAGATGAAGAGTGATCTAGTATGGAGAAATATATGGATGTGAAAATGGAACTAGAGAGGTATGAACAGGAGAAATGTAGGGAAGTGATCCTGAGGAGCAAGGCAAAATATGCACTGGAAGGCGAACAGTACACACAGTACTTCCTAGGGCTAGAGAAAAGGAGGTAGAGTAAGACTAAATACACTAAATAAATACAACAAAGGGAGAATGGAGATACTTGAGAGGGTACAAGAGTGGAAGTATGGATGAAGTACTGGAGAGTGTGGAATGGGAGCTCCGTGAGGAGGATAGGACATGGTGTGATAGGGAAATAGATGAGAAGGAGGTGACTGAAGTGACAGAGGGTTTGAGAAGTGGGCAAAGTCCTGGAAATTATGGGATAGGGATAGAGTGGTACAAAGTATATCAAAAGGAGGTATTGCTGGTGTAGTAAAAGATTTTAAAGATATGGAAAGAATTGGGGATGTGCAGAATAGAATGATAGAGAACTTTTTTTTTCACACTTTTCACGCTTTTATCCAAAGCACTTTACACTGTGTCTCATTCACCCATTCACACACCAATGATAGCAGAGCTGCCATGCAAGGCGCTAACTTGCTATCGGGGGCAACTTAGGGTTCAGTGTCTTACCCAAGGACACTTCGGCATGTGGAGTCATCAGGGCCGGGAATCGAACCGCCAACCCTACGATTAGTGAACAACCCGCTCTACCAACTGAGCCACAGCCGCCATTAGTGTTCAAGAAGGGGAACAAGTTGGATTTAGAGAATTACAGGCCAATGAGTATATTGAATGTGGACTATAAAATACTGGCCAAATTGTTATCAAATAGGATGAAGAGAGTAACAGGAAATGTAATTCAAATGTAATTAAGGATGTAATAGAACATATGATGTGAGATTTTACAGGAGGAAAAGTGTTAGGAATCGATTGAATTGACAAGGTCTTTGACAAGGTCTTTGACAGGGTTGAGCACAGGGTTGAGAATGGTGGCATGGGTGATGAGAGTCTATGGAAGTGTAAGGAGTTGAGTTAAGGTAAACAGAGTGTTAACGGATACATTTGAGGAGGGGAGGTCGGTAAGGTAGGGATGCTCTCTATCGGCATTATTATATGCTATCGCAGTAGAACACTTGGCTACACTAATTAAGCGAGACAAAGGCGTAATATGTACTTTTCCATTTGGCCAAAGACCTTACATTATTTATCATTTCTGGTTTTGATTGAAAGTCCAGTTTTGAGAATTGTTTTAGCTTATATATATAATCTTCCATTTTTGCAGTCAAGGCAAAAATTAAAAATAAACAGACTGATGCTGCGCACTTAACTTTCTCTACTTGACTTTTTTAGCTAGCAAATTACCCACAATGCAATTTGTCTTGTAATACGTGAAGAAGAACAATAGCAGAACTAGCCCATATGCTCACACACACACCCTTCAGTGAGGCAGAGGTACTGCCTGCCTCCCCTCCAAATATTTATTTATTTATTTTTAATCATTATTTGTTTTTTTTATATTTCATGATGACACAGAGGAGGGTCCGCCTCCCCCTGCCTCCCCTGACCACGTCACTAGAATATAGGCACCATGGGATGGAAACTCTCGTTGATAACTATAGCACTCTGACCGCTGCTGTAAGCTTCTGAATTAGGCTTTCCTTTAGTTTAGTGTTTTAAAGACATTCAGGCCTCAATTCAGAAAAAGGAGATGTAACTTCTATTTGAGCTACTCCAATGTCTAAGACCTAAACAAGACAATCATCTCTGCTCGTCAATAAGAACCGACTCTTTCTGCTCTCAAACGGCTCCTTGCCAGTATATAAGAATAAAATCCATCAAAACTACCATTCATTAACAGTTGAATATCTTACCCATTTATCCTGATAAAATAGAAAGTTAGTATTGTATGTTCATGTCTCTGTCGTATTAGTGTGCAAAAGGGGTGCGTGTTAACTCCATGAATCGGCTCTCAACAAACGAGTCGAAGAGTCGACTCGCTCATTAACCACACTGAGGCATAAAGATCTGAAGGAAAAGTGCAAAACATCTGTAAAATTTTATTTTCACAGCACAGTTGTGGTGTTATCAGTGTATTTCACACCATTGAATAAAATATGTTACACTTCATGACGTATTCGCTTCTAGCTCTGATCTTCTAATCAAAGATCAAAATCTTTTTTTTTTTTCTAAATGTAAGAGTTAACATGGAATTAGTGTTCATACTAGAAATGCTAGTCATTAAAAAATAAATCCTAAATCAGGGTGTCCACATCTTTGAGGATCAGAGTTTCAGACTTCTATCACTTTCCTCTAGGCAGAAATAACACTGGGGCACTTTAACATTCACTGGAACAACACACTGAACAACTGTGCTGTGTGCACACTGATGCTTTGTCTTTGATAAGGTTACCAGACATGAACAGCTGGGACTGATGAACATCTACACCCATAATCCCATCAGGAGGACAAGCAGCACTATTTCACAGCCACTGGATGAAGTGAAATCACAGAAATGTTTCAAAAGTAAACAGAATCAGGAAGCAGACTGTATAAGTCAAAGGAAAACCTACATTTTGTATTTAACAGAAGACTTATCTCTCCCCAGTGATCACAGTAACTTCTGAACAGTTTACACACAATTAAGAGAAGAGGTTTCAAAATAGTTTCAAGTTTTGTATGGTGATTCTCGTTGGCTGACTTCTGACTGCACTGCACATTGAGGAAATGTTTTCCAGCAAACGTTTTGTCTTTAATCCAGGTGGTTGAAATCACTCCACATCATTACTGCACTACCTCCAGTCTCCCAAGGTGTTTAATATCAGTAATAATATCATCCACACACACCATTTATCAGAATATTTATCAGTTGGTCCCTTCATACCCATTTTAAAACCACACATTTATTTACTTATTTGTTGGCCCATGCTATTTAAATGTATGAAACTGGTGAATATACCTCTGGGATGAATACACTGATCTATCTATCTAAGAAGTGCTATTTTATTTGGCACAGATGCTGTGGGCCGCCATGTTGTTTTGACATCACTCAATGAGTTGAGACCATCCTGTGTTCCAGAGTAGGAATTCCTAGGAATTGAGAGAACGTTTTCTTTGTTGTTCTCCTGGTCATTGCTGGTAATTACGAGTTATACGCCCAAATCAAATGTATTTTGTAAAAATAAATGCAGCTATGAGCCAACATTTAATTAAAAACATTCTGAAATGGGCTGGATAAGAAGCAAGATTCAAATGATATAAACTGCTCCTCTGATAAAAAATAAATAAACAAATAAATAAATTATATATATATACAGTATATATATATATAGTACATATAAATTTCCACATTTAAATAGTTTTTCAGCAGCTCACTGTAAATATAAGTGATGTGCGGTTTTATGAGAATCAAATGACTTGTTGGGAACATTTGTGTTATTTAACATTTAAGAATTTATTTAGATCAAAGTTTAAACTGAGACGTGTGAGACAGAACAGAAGCCATTCAGTGTCCATTATTCAGAGGAAGTTGAAAGGAGCTGTTTCGTCTGAGAACTGCTGAGATGAGAGTGTGTACATCACCTCTGTGTAAACCCCATCACTGTCTGCAGGGGGAACAGTTCACACACACATTCAGCTTTAACCTCCAGTTAAAAAAACACACTGTAGTACTTTGAAATAAATAAAACTAACATTTAAGAGTAAAATGAAGTTTAATATACACCAGTAGTTGTTTACAGTGCCGTTTTGTTTATTTTATTATGACAAGTAGATTTTATACACGGATATACATTTATACACGGCTATAGATGCTTAGATACACATGCTTAGATGTGATAAAACCAGGATGTAATAATATGCTGTTCAACTGAACACAAAACAATTCATACTCTCAGTCTTCTGCTTCCTTCAAAAACAAAAACATGTTCAGTCATGTCATAATTATCAACACAATCAATTAAAGTTAAAGACTTACTGGTACACACACACACAGACAGAAGCTCATCAGTCCTGCCTGTAAAACACTCACACACACACACACACACACACACACACACACACACCAGTTCCAACAGGACGGGGCTCTTATAGTAAAATACTGAGAGATGTGGTGTGATGAAGTGCAGTTACTGTTCACATTACGACGTTGCTATAACAGCACACCCCCAAGTGACCAGAGCAACTTGCCAGCAATTATAATATTTATATATTAATGATGGAAAGCTAGGACCTTTTTGTGTTGTGTAATGTCTGCAAAACAAGCTAGAAAAAATAAGCTAGCAGAAACTTTCTGAATGTTATATTAAGAACGTTTGGTTCCTATAGCATGCAGTCAGACAGGTTCTCTGGGTGTTTTCAGAACTTTTTGCAGTTGTAGGAACAGTAACACTAACGCTGCCATAGTGTGAGAGGCATTCAAGGAAAATGATAAGGCCAAACTTTACTACACATCGTTCTGAATATTCTTTATGTAATGTTATAGAACAACTTGTTGCATAGACTTGTTGCAAACTTAACATTTTGTTGATTGCTAACTGTTCTGAAATGTTCTTTCAAACCAAGATAACCTGTGTTGTTCTGTGATACTTTGAGAACTCTGGAATTTACCCAGCTCACAGAACACATAGGAATGTTTAATAAAACATTGTACACTCGCTGTCTTGTCCTCTTGGGTGAAGAATTTTATTACAGAAAGATGAATACAGGATAGAAGAATGAGAGCGCTTTAAGCTAAGGAGTACTGGAAGTCTTGATAAGGAAGTTCTAGGTGGTTTGAGCCAGTTTGGTGGTTTCAAGGTCAGATGTGCACACATTCCTGTTTTACCAAAGAATGGTTAAAGAAGAATAAACTGAATGTTTTGGAATGGATTAATGTTAATACACTACAAATCAATAGATATAACAATAAGATTTGTTTCTGTTTGAAATGGTTAATAACAGTGAGCACAACAAATAAAAGACGTATCATACAGGTAAATTAGGTGGTAGTGTCAGGTGTGCAGAGAGGTAATATTCAGATTACTTAGATTACTGGAGACTGCTGCATGGACTCCACATTTAAAGATGAGCTCTCAAACAAGTGATCACTTGACCATCCTAATACATGTATAAATCCATGCACATAATAAATACAAAACATACAAAATACACAAACACAATCATAACAATGCTCCCATATGATAATGTAAATATTAGTTTGTTTGAAAAGGTTTTCATGATGCATTTCATGAGTTGTTATGTGTGAAGTGTAAGACCAAGGTTTAACTACTGCTGTTGAGCCCAGATCGCTGACAGCGTTTCCGTGATATCAATTTGTTTTTATCTGGCTTTAGGTCATGCGAGGAAGGAATCCGTAACACAGAGGGGAGGTAGAGCGGCTGTGGCTCAGGTGGTAGAGCGGATTGTCCACTAATCGTAGGGTTGGTGGTTCGATTCCTGGCCCACGTGACTCCACATGCTGAAGTGTCCTTGGGCAAGACACTGAACCCCAAGTTGCCCCTGATGGCAAGTTAGCGCCTTGCATGGCAGCTCTGTTTCCATTGGTGTGTGAGTGTGTGTTTGAATGGGTGAATGAGACACAGTGTAAAATGCTTTGGATAAAAGCGCTATATAAGTGCAGACCATTTAGTCATCATTGATGCATGATCAGTGTTTTGTTTTGTTGAGATTTATTACCAAAAACACAGGTAGGTGCTTCCAAACATACAGAGGACAGAAGCAGCATGAAGTCGGAGCTGTGGCATCAAAACAATGAATAGGACAGTGGTTCCCAAACTTTTCCAAGGCGAGGCCCCCCAAATTGCATTAACATGTGACCGAGGCCCCCCTTTTGCAAGATGTCTTTAACACACATAAAAATACAGACTTCTGAATATATCCCCTTTTTATTAATAATTACATCTTACATCTTTTCATTACATTACATTAGGAATTGATTGTGTGTGTGTGTGGTTGTCTGAGTGAGGAAGAGAAAATATACTAGTGGGAGGGATGGGCTTGGTGGCGCCCCCCTGGCGCCCCTTGAACTTTTTAGCTTTTTGGCTACGATTGCATTGTAGCTTTATTAGTGCCCTCTGATGGTGATGTAGTGTATTGGTGACATCGGTAGTTAAAGGATTGGCAAAGATGTCAAATGTGGAGTTCTGCACTTGAAAGTTGATTGAATTCAGTGATCAACAGGTTCACTTTGGCCGTTAGTCAAGCACAAGGAAGAGTAACTGGGATTGAGTTTGAGATGCTTCTAATTCAAGTTTACTGAGTTGCTCAGTTACACCACACTACATGGCATAATCACACAGCTCGATTGAATTGGACAGTTTGGGAAAGAGTTTTCCTTTACTTTGCTGGAAAAGGACGATTTCTCAAATAATGTCTTTAACACTACACTCTGACTCAACCGCCACACCTCTATATGGTGCATCATGCCAGTCTTTTTCAAAAATTGTTGGAATTGACAATGGTTCAACCCTGAGCACAAATTAAGTTGATGGTTTTTGTTACAGTGCCCATAATGTTATCCAGTTTAAGTGTCTTCCCACACAGAGCTTTTTGATGAATTATGCAATTGTAAGACATCAGGTGAATAGTATATAATATTCTGTTTGACAAGTCTAACCAATCCCAATCTCTCACCACACATAGCAGGTGCACCAACAGTTGTAAATCCCACAAATCTGTCCCAGTTACGGTCATTTTACTCACGCATATTCCGTAGTCATTCCATGCATGGCTGCTACATCCAAAAGTCCTTCACTACCCATTAAAAACCCACCATCTTTAATCTTCTGATAAAAATGGCTAACTGTGATGTATCATTGATGTCAGTGCTTTCATCACTGTGAGTAAAAACGCAATATAGAAGGTACTCACATGTTTATTTAACTGTGTTATCAGACTCCCCATGAGCTCAATGATTCTCTTTGCAATGTTGTTTCTGAACAAGCTAACATTAGAAAATGTGTGCTTTTGATCAAGACAGATCTGTTCACACAATTTTAAAAATGCACCCTCCAAAAAAGACCTGGATGTCCTGGCTAGTTGTTCATACATAGTCTTTCAATTTCACAGAATTAAAGTTGTTTTTATTTGTGAGTAAGGTTTGCATATTTAGCTTTATGTATGGTGTCGTAATGGAAGTATAAATTATACTCCTTTACTGTCACTGCCTCTTTGCAAATTAGACACACCAGCTTTTCTCTGTTAAGGACAAACATATACTCACTCTCTCGCCTGTCATGAAACTGTTTCCTGTCTATGTCTACTTTTCTATTTTCAAGATTTTGCTAGGCTTCTAACCACACTTTACTAACTACATTCATTATAAAACTATCTGGTAGGAAATGAGATGGCAGGCCGGATGTGGCCTGCAGGCCTTCGGTTTGACTCCTGTGATATAGGGTGTGTGAAAATAATTTGTCACCCTGAAAAATACATTGTTGGGAATTCTCTTATATCAAGTACTCTCTTATATTATGAACTGCTATTAAGACACCTTAGATATGGAGAATACTGGGTTATAGCTTTTGTTTTTGTGTCTCTGTGCTGTCAAATACCTATGATGAATGTATTCATTTAATTACAGTGCCTTGCGAAAGTATTCGGCCCCCTTGAACTGTTCGACCTTTTGCATCGTTTCAGGCCTCAAACATAAAGATATAAAACTGTAATTTTTTGTGAAGAATCAACAACAGGTGGGACACAATCATGAAGTGGAATGGAATTTATTGGAT
>JAFFST010000970.1:5206-18965 GCA_022414735.1 Noturus placidus | reverse complement strand
AATATCCAATAAATTTGGTTCCACTTCATGATTGTGTCCCACCTGTTGTTGATTCTTCACAAAAAAATTACAGTGTTATATCTTTATGTTTGAGGCCTGAAACGTGGCAAAAGGTCGAACAGTTCAAGGGGGCCGAATACTTTCGCGAGGCACTGTATATATATATATATATATATATAAAATATATGAATGACGTAGCTATAATTTTGCAGAGAAATGAACTAGTTGCATTAGATAGGTACCTAATTTAACTAAAGATACTTAGAGAAATGCTGGGCAATATGTATATCATATATTGATAGATTATTTACTTATGTTCAATAAAGCAATAAAATCTCAATTTTAAAAATAGATTCTTTCTGCAAAATGTAAATTGGACGTTACAGAAAAATGTGCTATATCTTTTTATTATGATCTGCGTTAATCCTTTCAAGAACCGGGTGTTCACTGGTATTCAGAGCATGAGTGTCGGCCTCATGAGGCATTGCTACAGGCACAGGCTCTTCACACTCCTGTGCCTGCTGGATTGCGTGTGTACTTTGCGAGTGTGTGCTTAATTTACTGTTACTACTGACAAGGGCAGCTGTTAGCTGTGTGGCCATGGTCCCTTCGAGGCACAGGGTGATTTCAAATTTGCCTGCACGATAGGAGCCGTTCTGGTTGTGTGTTAGTGATTGATTATTGCAGGGCTCAATTTTGTTTCCCACTGAGCTGAAAATGGTACAGGTTAACCACTTAGACTGTATGTGTGGGAATTAATCCTGGGTCACGTCCTCCATCAAGCCACGGCAACATTTTTTTCATCAATCACTTTTCATGCACATGTGCTTACAGTGCCTTAATAATAAGTGCACTGTGAACTGTGAACGAGATATGGCCTAGATAACACTCTGTAGCATTTATTTTAGCTGTTAGGTAATGCAGTAGTGCTAAGGGTAGTAGTGCATTGAGGACAGGCTGGTGTAAATGATCTACAGGGGTAAGCCCTCCCTCTCTTTCAAGACAAGATTTTGACATCCATGTCATCTTATTTACTGTAACAAATGGATTACAGTAACAGATGACAATGCATGAAGTAGAGGCTTGTGCTGATTTCTTTCTAGCCCAGACTGTAGATCAATGCAACCTATCATAGACAATTTTTAAAAAAATATTTATTAACAAAAAAAAAGAAGAAGATAGAAGTAAGTAAAAGTAAATAGCGGTAAATAAAGTAAGAATCATCCACTGATACAAATGTAAATTTTATGTGGTAAGAACGAGATGGCTAAAGGACAAAGCTAATTTTGCTTGCTATTCAGGAGTAGCCTGGTAGCTTAGTGGTTAATACATTAACACGCCTCCAGGGTTGGGGGTTCGAACGCTCCCTGTGTGTGCCGAGCTTACATGTTCTTCCCGTGCATCAGGGATATTCTCCAGATACTCCGGCTTCCTCCCACAGTCCAAAGACATGTGTTGTAGGCTGATTGGCATTTCCAAATTCCCTACGACCCTATGTAGGATAAGTGGAATGGAAAATGGGTGGATGGATGCTTGCTATTCGAAAAAGAAACACTGCATGATTACAGATTTGAAACATTTGACTTAAAATGATAGATTGACCTAAATAGGAAGAATGAATGATTTCACAGTTTACTACTGATGAGAAATAAAATTTGAACATTCAGTATCCCTAACAGCCATCAATGAGTGTATAGAACAAGTCCAATTTTTGTTAACATTGTGTCTTCCAGGTAAAGTAGCTAACTATTCTATTAGAAAATAATGCAATGTAAAAAGGTTCAAATGTTGTTCTGTTTACAACCTGTTTTTTTTTTTCTCTCTAGACAAAAGTAAGATAATCTCAAAGACTTTTTTTAGGTTAACCATTAAATCCATACATGTTTCACTAATTATTATTAAATATACGGGTCATTAGCAACTCGGAGTATATATCTAAAGTGGAAATTAGCATTTTCATTCAGTCATTTCAGTCACCATAACAAAATTTAAATCATTACAACATTTTATCACGCATAATTTTCATGGCTAAAAATAATATTATCAAGTAATATTATGATTGTGGCACCTTCTGCGCTTCGCCCGGTAAATTTAGCGTCTGGCTTATATTCGTGATCTGGATTATTCGATAAGTTACTCTCAGTAGGCTATTATCATTTTCATAATCATCAAAATCAATATTTTGTTCGCTGACAGCTTCATCATTAGATCCACCATCAAACAACGTTAATATCTGATTAGAAACTTGTTCGGCAGTAAATCGCTGAGCCATGTCATGTTTTGTGACGTTTGTTTTAAGTCTGGGTTCTAAGCAAACACACATTGCCCTTTATTCATCAAAGCTGCATAGAAACAAGCCGTGCCATTGAGTGCATTCTGTTGCTAGTAGAAGTGTTCGAGTCGTGAGAGCGGGTGTTTTTTCTTTCATGTAGGCGAGAGCGAGTGGTCAGATATAAAGCTCAAAGGATTAAAAAGGCCATGTTCATTAACATGTGAGCATACTGGGTGCTTGCATGGAGCTGTGCAACGTTTACTCCATTTGTTCTTTCATCTTCAGTAACTGCTTTGTCCTGGTTAGCATCACTGTTGTTTAAGTGACTAAATTGTTATAATTTAGGAAACAAAACCACCTCACTTTGCAGGCAGGTGTCGCAGGCAGGTACACACTGTGGCAGCAGATGGGAATGGTCAGAATTTCTTCAGTAGAGGATTTGTATGTGATTAGAAATGGTCCAGTGCACACCTCAGTTGCTAGCTAGCTACTACTAGCTTCATCAAATGACATACATGCTCAACTGGGTTAAGGTCTGGTGATTGATTTGGCCAGTCTTAAACCTTCCATTTTTTTCTCCCTGATAAAGTTCTTTATCAGATGATCTTGCATGTTTTGTATGAGAAGATCCTTTCTTTCTCCACACTTTGGCTTTTCTATCACTTAGAGATTAATCTTGGTTCCAGAGTTTTGTGGCTCATCTTTGTATTTCTTTGCTAGTTCCAATCTGGCTTTCTGATTCTTACTGATGATGAGTGGTTTGCATTTTGTGGTATGGCCTCTATATTTCTGCTCGCAAAATCTTCTTCGAACAGTGTATTGTGATACCCTCACTCCTGCCCTGTAGAGGTTGTTGGTGGATTTTTTTATTTTTATTATTCACAGCTCTGTCATCAGGTGTTGTTGTTTTCCTTGCACGACCCATTCACTGTCTGTTGCTTAGAACACCAGTGGTTTCTTTCTTCTTCAGGACATTCCAAATTGTTGTATTGGCCATGCCAAATGTTTGTACAATGCCTCTTATTGATATTCCCTCTTTTCTCAACTTCAAAATGGCTTGCTTTTCTCCCATAGACAGCTCTCTGATCTTCATGTTGTCTTATCATTTTAAAAACAAATGCAGTCTTCACAGGTGAAACTAAAGGCATCAACATATAAAAACGAGGAAATAAAGACTGAAATGATAAATTCTCTACTCATATTCTCCTTTTGATCTCAACCCCAAATACCTTCAGTCTACAGCAAAAGCAAATGAAATGGCCTTGCTGTTCCAGTCGTTTCAGACAGGACTGTGTATTTCTTTGACAAGTAAATCAAATAAATATGCTGTATTAGATAAGCATGAGTCAAAGGTAGCTGTATCGCCAGGACTAGACATGCACTTAAACTTCTAATACAGTTTAAAATATTATTATGATAATGTATTTTGGACTTTATTAAAATGAAAGATTCTACCTTAACAATGACCCATGTGCCTACTGTAAAACAATTAATTTGATTTTTAAATTATAAAATGAGCAGTAAGTGTATGAATTACTGTAGAGGAAGGTCTCTATTCCTGCCCTTGCTAATAAAACCTCCCTAAGAATGAACTGTCTATTAAGTTACCTTACATTGATACAACTTATAACACCTTCCGGGTTCTCTTCTGCTATACAGAGTAGTTGGAATTGGATTTAGCAAGGGGCTAGCATGGGTTCAAGACACTTGGGTGTTAAACTTTAGCATAAGTAGCCCACATCAAATGGCATTAGTATGAATCTCACAGGCCTTCATGTCGGTTTTATGATAAATCCCACATTATAAACTAGGTTATAAAAGGTTGTTGTAACATGACAGTTTATCTCTAATTTGCAAATGTTTTGCTGTTGTTGTTTACTTTGTCAATCCTGGCTTAGCAACGTAGCAACCTGAAGGAAACGAGCTTCTCTCTTTTCAAAGGAGGAAGGATAAAAGGTTATGGCTTTTAATGCATTACACAGTCTTTAACATGTTTACTAGATTTAATTGGCAATAAGGAACAATAACCTGAATGCAAATATGTTCGCGTTAGCTCGGAGGCATGCTACATGTTCAAGTGAGTGTACTCAAAGTTTTACATTTACATTCAATATGTTTTTGCTCAGTGAAAATAGATATTGTAATTGTTCTGTTGGGTGATTCATAGATGCAGAAAAGGGGAAAAAATTCAATGTTAATGAGGTGTGAAACAGCATCATTTGTCTGTTTGCCATATTGTGTAATACAATGACAGGAATAGAGTGCGTGACTCCAGAATTGTGGGACCACAGCAGTTATTTAATGTGAAGGGAATGCAGTTTGTGTGTGAGTGTGTGAGTGAGTGAGAGAGAGAGAAGTAAATACTGTAATGCCCCAATCCCACCAATCCTCACAGTACCTTGCTGTGACTATGATGATACTGATCCAATACTGACATCTTCACAGTGATTAGTAGACTCTGCAAGCTTCTCTGGCCAATTCATGAGAAACATAATACAACCTGGGACAAAATTGGGCTTGGAATTGTTTATTAGCTTTTTATTCATAGAGCAATAAATAAAAACGTAATAAATTAAAGACTGAAGCAACATGCAGCATACATCTTTAGGCTTGAATCAGTGGGCCGTATTCAGAGTTGAGTTCTTCACATGTAGCGAGGATTTAATTGTGAAATTGCTCACATCAGTATTCATACCTCACTGTTCAGAAGTTACATGAGTCACAGAGTTATGTATTTGGGGTGATGTTTACCTTAAACTGAGGCGAGTCTCAGTTACATGAAATACTGATCTTGGAATTTAAAACCCATTTTTCTTGCATGATATCGGCTTGAGGGAGGAACAGTATTATGTCCAGTGCCACTGTCTGACAGTTAAACTGATTTTGGGATGTAAATTTTGGGATGTAAATACACTCCAAAACCTATGGAATGCCAAATTTAAATATGACATTATTTAATAAATAATAGTCTTGCACCTTCAAAGTCCACAAAATGGGTTTGTTTGTTTTTTTGTTTATTGGAGGAGGCAGCAATTTAATACCTCCAAACGAGCTGTAAGCATAACAGATGAGTACTCGTGTTCACATTTTCTTTAAAGGAGAACGCATGAAATTAACACAAACATAGGCATTATTTGATTCATTTGACAACTAAGGAAGATCATTAAAAGGCATTCCATACGGGATTTCGCAGAGGGTTTTTTTTGCTGCAGCTTTTTTCAAAGTTTGTGAATTTTTTTTTTTTTGTTGCAGAAAACTACTTGAATTGGTGAAATTGAAATTGCACAAAATTGTTTTGCTTGGTCTTTTGCAGTGATATTTGTTGGTAAATGAGACCTTTTAGCTACTGTATACTCATATTCAATGCACATGAATCAAAGATGCATGTTGTGATGACATCACATGATGTCTCTTGGCCCAAATCTGTAGAAAATCTGTGGTAATTTAGAAAAATTGCAAGATCCTCCAAATATTCCGAAGTTTGGTTGATTTTGCATTAATTTCTGTGATCAAAAGGGTCTGAAAAGAGTGTTAAAATAGATTTTATGCCACACATTCATTACAGTTTCATGGCCTCAACATAGTATCTCATGGCTTCATTCAAATTGTGCATGCAAAAAAAATTAAAATAATAGAAGGTGCTGGATCAAGTGCTGTTTTATAAGCTGCTGTATAATGACATTGCATATTGTTAAATGAAACCAAATTTGCTCTGACTAATGTAATAATTACAACTAGGAGATTTCTTTCAGTAATATTTTGGCAATATACTTGACTAGATGGTTATTTCAATGCTATCTTCTTATTCATATGTAGTCTTTTTATTTTTCATTTTAAATTGTCTTGTGACTTTGTTACACTGTATTAAATTTGCAAGCAAAAACATACACACAATAAAACATAAAAATGTTTACTTCGGTCTGCATTTTCTATACCGGAGTTTTTTTTCAGGATTAAAGGCAGGGTGGGGACTTGACCAAATACAGCCTAATGTCTAATGAATACAGTCCAATATCATGGCATAGACCAGACATGAGATGGATCCTTTCCCTTTACCATAGGGGTTGGGAAAACTTCTTCAGTGCAGCTCATGACATTAACCCATATGAAAAACTGTAACTAAACTGAAATGTATCAGTCATATGGTTAATGGTGTAAAAGACATCTGAAATATTCAGTTTAACAGCTTTAAGTCTCTGAGACATTTCCAGATTTTACTGTAGCAGTGTTCTGGATAGAAAGGGCTCATGAAGGCGCACACAGATACAAATGTGTAATATTTGTGAATATGGGTAGACATGTCCAGGTTGGGTAGATGGTCATTCTCCATTGGACTGTATCAGCACCTACAGTAAATGCAAACATTTTACTCAATAAATGGCAGATGACATATCAGTGGGAGGGACATCAGAGCCCTGTGGCCATTAATGCCAAATGTTCCAGTGTTGGTTTTTGGGCATGTGTCTTTTACCTTTAAGGTACGCCATGCTCTTATACAAGTGTAGGTGAATTTTGCATGCATGACCAGCTAAGAGTTTTATGTCTGCTACTAATCCGTGAGTGTGTGAACACCATCTGGTCATGGGGTTTTATCTCTAATGCTGTCCAGCAGCTCAGCTCTCATTCTGTTTCCTTCAATTTGTCATGCAGTTTGCTTTTTTTTTGTTTCTGCTTTCTCATTCTTTCTTTCAGTTCCCCATCTTTCACAATTGTTTTCTTTAATGTCTTCTCTAGAACCTAGTCTGTCTCTATATCTGTTTTTTGTTCTATCTGTCCTTATTCTTTCACATGAATAGCCTTAGATTTCTTGTCCTGTCTTTCCCTTTTAGTTTTCCTTGACTGTCCCACTGTTTTTCAATGGTGGTTATTTTGGGCTTCTGCCATTACCAAGTTGCTTTACATAAAAGCTTTAAACAGCTAAGCGTAAGAAGGAGTCCAATGTGAAAGCGTTTATTTTTAACTGCACATTAATTGTGGACTCAGTGGGCTTTGAGTGTAAAGAGGCTGGCTCAAAGGTGATTTCACATCACATCTTCCTTGCTGAGGAAACTGTTCTTATATTAAAATGACCCTGGATTTCACACATTACACTTTTTCTTGAAGCAGATTTCCTGGATACCATTTTGCCTATGGCTTTTTGTCAGTTGGTGGGTTTATGAGACAATGCTTCCATTCTTTACACTTACAGGTTTGATGAATCCTCTCCCATTTTGGCTGTATCGTCTGCTTACTGACATCTTTAATAGGATCACTTGTACCCCTGCTTTTATCCAATCAGGCAATGTGGCAGCAGTGCAATGCATAAAATCATGCAGATACAGAACATGCAATCTCAGTGACTTTGACCATGACCAGATGGGCTGGTTTGAGCATTTCAGAAACTGCTGAAACTGTCCCTGTGTGATCCTGAGCATGGGTTCACACTAGCAAGCAATCAGTCACGCATGTTACTTAATTTGTTGCTTGTGCTGTGCACTGTAGTTTCTCACACTGGTGTTTGTTTCTGCTGGCGGAATGGAAAGTGACTTATCAGACATTTAAATCACTATAAACAAAGTCTGTTATATCAATATAAATGAAGTCTGTTATAAGATTAAGTTTCTGTGTGTATCGTGATTCTGTTTAGCTGTTGGTGACCAGGTCGATACGAAAGGGGGTGTGAGCCAGTTGTTGGGCAAACAATTCACACCTCTCCACAATAATATTGGTACAAAGACAAAAAACAAACAGCACAACTTAAGCATCTGACAGTAAAACACTGTGTACAACTTCCTCAATAAAATTATACCTTTTAAACTTAGTAGGCTAGGTTAACAAAAACATTAAAAGAAAAGAAATGCCCAGAGTATCTACATTCATATGAGCAATTAACCACTACTGTGTAGTGTGACATCACAAATAAATTCAATACTGAACATAGGCACCCTCAAATCAGGTGGAAATTCCACTTATTGGTCTCTGGTAAAAATCAACACTGTGAAAAGCTCACCATGTTACCACTGTTTAAAAGATATTTGTGTTTCTAAAACCCAGGAAAATGTGATGTGACACTGGAGGTAAATAGGGGCTTAATTAAAAATTAGAGAGTTGAGGTGGACAGCAGACAGAATTATGCTAAGTAATTTACTCGAGCCAGTGTTTGGATTCGTTACTATATGGCATATTTGTATAGAATTGAAAGAGCCTTAGTTGTCAAAATCTAGGTTGTCGGTCAGTTTCCATGCGACTTGCTGAAGTCTCTGGAAGCACGGCTCTGCGTTGTGCACTTACTTAGGAAATGAGTGGTCACTGGTCACCGAGTCACTTTTTATTGTGAGCATGGGGTGATTCCGCTAGGCTTTGTTTTCATGAGAACTCTAGTTGATTGCTCTACTTTTCCTCAGCCAGTGCCCAGTGTTAACGCTTCAGGATTTCCTGTCAGCTTTTCTTACTGGGTGGCAGAATTGGCTAGCGATTTGCACTTTGGCCTCACGAACTACAGCACAGTAGGACAGGATAGTTTCCTGGCAGTGCCGTTTTGTACACACTTGCCGGCTCTTTAATTAATCCATTAACTGGGCACGATAATATCAAATGAATTCTGGCTCACAGAGAATCCGCCAGTCTTCAGAGGCAGCAGATTTTCTCTGTGTTTCAGATTTTCCCCAGAAACAAATAGTGTGCTCACTAGTGCTAGCTTAATCTTCACCTCTGGTTTCTGAAACATAAGTGTAATCAGTTATTTTTTATGGCTCCCAATGTAGCTATAATTTTTTTAATCATTCAGTACACAACTGATTTCTTGCATTAAGAGTTATCTTGCGTTAAAATGATCCAGAGACATTGGGTGATCAACAGTTACTGTGCCTTAAGCCTGTGTAATGGAGGCTTAACCTACTGGTCCAGTTATTGAAAGAGCCACAATCTGGACTATAATCCTGTGTGTCCATCTATTTTGTTTTCCCTTTGCCCGAGGGAGAAATTATGTGAAAACACACAGAGAGAGAGAGAGAGAGAGAGAGAGAGAGAGAATACTAGAAAAGCAGAGTTTTGCCACTTAAAATCAAGCGCACACTTAAATTTTGATTGGTCAGAATGAGACCTCGAAAAGCTCTGAGAAGAAGAAATTCACATTCATGCTTCACATATACTTTTATTTATAAGTGACTATTAATCAGAGCAGTTAAATTAATTACTTTATGTTCTGACATTATAAACAGGGCAGCTGGAATCCAAATCAGGATTTCGTGTTCAAATTAAACTGATCCACCTTCTTATCTTCTATGAAAGCTACTGATGAAAAGCTTTCAGTACATGGCAGCATAAATGCTTTTTGTAATTCTTATTGAGATTATGTGCTCAAAAACAATTTCATCATCCTTTAAAATGATGTGAACTCAGGTATTTACAATAAAGACTTTCACAAAAATATATTAATACTATACTGGTGTTCTGGTGTATATTATATTGGGGGGCATGGCGGTTTAGTTATTTGCACATCTGTCTCACACCTCCGGGTTGGGGGTTCAATTCCCACCTCTGCCCTATGCGTGGGGCTTGTATGTTCTCCTTGTGTGCTCCAGTTTCCTCCGCCAGTCCAAAGACATGCATGGTAGGCTGATTGGCGTGTCTAAAGTGTCCGTAGTGTATGAATGTGTATGTGAGTGTGTATGTGATTGTGCCCTGCGATGGACTGGCACCCTGTCCAGGGTGTACCCCGCCTTGTGCCCGATGCTTCCTGGGATAGGCTCCAGGTTCCCCGTGACCCTGAAAAGTAGTAAGCGGTAGAAGATGGATGGATGGATGAATGGATATACTGGTGTTCTGGTGTATACTATTATATTGGGGGGCATGGCGGTTTATTTATTAGCACATTTGTCTCCACTCTGCCCTATGCGTGGGGCTTCTATGTTCTTCTTATGTGCTCCAGTTTCCTCCTCCAGTCCAAAAACATGCATTGTTAAGCTGAGTGGCATTTCTACATTGTTTGTAGTGTGTGAGAGTGTGTGCGATTGTGCCCTGTTATGGGTTGGCACTCTGCCTTGTGCCCTGAGTTCCATGGGATAGACTCCAGGCTCCCCCATGACCCTGTGTAGGATAAGCAGGACAGAAAATGGATGGATGAATGGTCAAAGTTGAAAGTAGCCTAAAAGTAATTATAATAATAACAACACTAATATTACTTCTATTATGTCTACTACTACTACTTCTACCAATTATTATTATTATTATTATTATTATTATTATTATTATTATTATTATTATTATTATTATTATTATTATTATTATTTTGGTGAAATACATATATTACAATAAACAAAAGACACATAAGACATGTGGCACAAAATAACAATATTATAAAAAAGAAGAATAGTAAAAATTGAAACACCATTTATCATTTATTACAGTATATCATCAATATACAAAATGTGTATTATTTGTTTATCCAATTTGTACAAATTTGAGTGTGAGTGTCTTATCTTATGTCTGCATTTTTAAAAAAAAATCCTTTAAGTGTAACTTGAGGTGACTAAGGGCAGGACTCGAGTGTGTAAACTCAGCATGTGTTTTATTTGGATGAATACAATAATCATGGTCAGGGTCCTTAGTGAAGGTCAGAGATCAGGCAGGCGGAATCAAACAAGGAAATATCCAGGAAAAAAGCGACGGTCAAAACCAGGAAAAACAACACAGAAACTAAAAAAGCAAAGGGCAGACTTAATGACACAAATTCACAATAATACACAAGCAGAAGATTTGTAATAAAGAAAGTAATTAAGGGCTAACAATAAACAACACAATGGGTACCGGACCAATAAAAATGATGGAGCAGAGATGGGACCAGAATCAAAACAAATCTTGACACATGTCAAAACAAACCGCTTTGACTGCACACAGAATTGTGCCACATGCTACTGTATACATACCCATATTACAGACCTCAATAGTCGATGATGTCATTCTGTACTTTCTGTGAGGTGATTGGCTGCCATATTGGCTCTTCTTCACTCTGCTGTCAAACAAAAAGTGGTCTATGGACTTATAGAATCTATAACAAAAGGTAGATGTATTAGTCAAGCAATCAATTAATTAAACTTCAGTTAAGCGATCAATAGAAGAATTATTATTGTTTAAAGATGAAAAATCTTCTCTGAATTAAATTTCCATATTTAACTGGTGAGCTTTTCATATTGTCCTCTGTATGGTGATTCTAACACTCCTAGAAATTTCCAACCCAGAATTATAGCAACACTTTAAGATTTATTTAAGCTACCAAGCAACACCATTTACCAAACACTACATGCTTTTCTGGCCCATTGTTCCTCTTTCTATGCATAAAGAGCCCATGGGTCTTTGATGCACTTGATTTTACACTCTATAGGTATACCTTTTGACATCTGGCTCTCATGAAATAAAGAGAATGGAAATGGTTTACCTGGCCAGAGCCGTGAAACCCTGGTCAGTGTGGATAAGTGGCACTGACCTCATTAGTAAACACTGCCCTGGCATAGCGGGCGATCAGGCTGACAGATTGCAAGCAGACGGCCCCCTGAATGTGCGACGGAGCTTCAGCTTCCCATTCATGGCTGACTGGAAAATGCCACAGTGAGCCAAAAACCCACTCAGATAGAGAGAAACAGAAAGAGACAGAGGCTGGAACAAACACAGAGGAGAAGAAGGCTAAATCATAAAAAAAAAAAACTAAAGGAACAACCTTGAGACAAGTTGGATTGGGTAGAACAGTGAGTGTACCATAATTCAAGGTAAAAACCCACTGAAAACAGAAAGGCTCCGAATAATAGCAGATGAAAAATTTCTCAAAGATACAGGATAACCAAAGAAAAAAGTCATAGTCTTCAAGACAATTTAAAAGAACATTCTGTTTCCTGCCTTTGGATCTGTCTTGATAGTCTTTGGATCCATTGTGATGGCTGGTGTTAATGTTATTAGATTGGAGGCTATCTAATCAACAGTTTGACAAAGAAACTTTTAGAGTTGAGCAATGCATTATATCATGGTGTCTCATTAATGACATAAGAATGAGTTGGGGCAAACTAATAAACACACTTAATGACTGATAGGTAGCTGCATAAGAGTTTTCTAGGTTGTTGTTGTTTTTTTTTTTAAATGTGTCTTTTTTAAAATGTCTGTAATATTTATAGCTGCATTTCCTCAGAATACCAGACAAAGGCTCCCCTTATTTATTTAAGAATAAATATTCACTTGTTTGTGTTCATTACATCTGAGACTATATTTTCTCATGCTTTCCCAGTCACTGCTAGTACCATTGCTACAGATGTATGAAAAATATCAGCCCAAATGGAGATCAAATCTAAGGGGTGTTTCACTGTGTAAACATCTGATGTCACTGATAGGCTGCAGGAATCTACAGACAGAGCAAGAAAGAACTCAGCCCCAGCCTCACTTCTTCATTCCATTTTGTATGTTTTTCTTCTTCATTCCATTTTGTATGTTTTTCTTACAAATATTAGTGTTGCTGTTGTCCATCACAATCCTAACAAGGAGAAAGAAATTACAGGAGATTATAGCTTTCCACTATTGTAGCACAGCTACTGTACAGTAGCTAGCTGCTTGCTACTCATCTCTGCTAACCACCTAATTAGTGGTCTATACAAGCCAGAAAGCCAAGTGACAAACACATATAGTCTCTAGCGGCACGTTACAGATCATTTTAATTTTTTGGACCCACTGCCCTTATCGCTGGTCCATTGTTAGTGTTAAAACCGATGTACAGTTGCTGTGCATTATGGGACGTTCTTGCCTATTACATTGGTACTATACTGTATGATGATTTAAACATTAGGTGTTGTCCGACCTTGAATATTTTTAAATCTCAACTAAAGACCCACCTGTTTTCTCTTGCTTATGTGCCATTGTAATGTATTGTGCAGTATCATTCTTTGGTGTTATTTGTATTCATTTAATTTTTTCCTACTATTTATTATATGTTGCTTACTCTTGTACAGCACTTTGGTAAACCTTTGTTGTTTTTGAATGTGCTATATGAATAGATTTTGATGTTTAATGTCTACAAAATGTCTAGCTGTTAAAATTTCTACAGTGGTGTGAAAAAGTGCTTGCCCCCTTTCTCATTTCCTGTTCCTTTGCATGTTTGTCACACTTAAGTGTTTCGGAACATCAAACCAATTTAAACAATAGTCGAGGACAACACAAGTAAACACAAAATGCAATTTGTAAATGAAGGTGTTTATTATTAAAGGTGAAAAAAAATCCAAACAATCATGGCCCTGTGTGAAAAAGTGATTGCCCCCTAAACCTAATAACTGGTTGGGCCACCCTTAGCAGCAACAACTGCAACCAAGTGTTTGCGATAACGTGCAATGAGGCTTTTACAGCGTCCTGGAGGAATTTTGGCCCACTCATCTTTGCAGAATTGTCCTAATTCAGTTACATTAGAGGGGTTTCGAGCATGAACGGCCTTTTTAAGGTCATACCACAACATCTCAATAGGATTCAGTTGGCTAG
>JAFFST010000964.1:0-16643 GCA_022414735.1 Noturus placidus | reverse complement strand
TCTAATTGTCTAGTGGTTTGTTTTAAGGTACGCGTTTGATCATTATACCACGGTGCTAATTTTTTCTTTCTAATTAATTTTCTTTTGAGTGGAGCCACTCTATCTAATGTGTAGCGGAGAGTTGACTCTAAGCTTAAAGTCACATTATTGAGGTCTATCGGATCGGACGCTGATCCAAATCTAATTGACGTTTCTGACAGACTATTTATAAAACTAGTTGCAGTAGCTGGTGTGAAGGTATGTTTTACACGGTAGTGAGGTGAGGTGGAAATATAATGATCAATATGAATTTTGGACGAGATAAGATAATGATCTTAATGATACAGATCAGGCTAGTTTACTGCATTTCCTCATCCCCTGATATGAATTCTTCTCTACAGGTGAAAGAGTGTTAGATGCACTAGCAGGTGAGCATGAGCTCAGGGCCTGATGCTAATCCTCACTGAGGTTTCGTAATTATCTCGTAAAAAAAGTCAGAGACACAGCAATCGCCTGCTGCGGCGTCCTGGGGCTCAGACTGGCCGTTAAAATCCAGTTAACAAGCTCAAGCTGGACCTGGCACAAACCTGTACGCCGCCATCGCCCTCATTATAGCTGTATAAACCAGGCTGCTTCTGAGAGAGATGTTAAGAATGAGAGAACGTGAACGAGGGAAAGACGAGTTGAGAAAAAAGAAAGCTGAGGGAATGTGGTTTCCAGCATCTGCATGATAATCCACCTGTATAAACATCATTTCTCATGGCAGGCAGCTGAAAGAGAGCGAGACGGAGGAGTGGGGCGTCGTCTCTGTGCATCACTGTGCGTCATATCATCTACATCTCATTCATGTTCCTTACTGTTTATTACTGCTGTAACACGCCCAAGAACGTCAGAGTTACTGTATCATCAACTGTGAAAATCTGGTGTTATAAAGCACTCGTACGGTCTTACACACACTTCTCATTGTTGATCAAAATGCACTCCACATTACGTCTATATTTATTATGAATTGCTCACATGATATATCATAAGCAGAGTTCAGAATCTGAGAACATGTCTTAATCTCTTCTTTAAAAACTGAATTATACCAGTGAGATGATCAGGAACGAACACTTTACAACTTCTGAATGATCCTGCCAGGGCATGTATCAGTAAACACAACGCACTAATGAAATCATCAAGAGAATCCGACCCTACCTCACCGACCAGGCCACACAGATACTAGTCCAGGCTTTTGTTCTCAAAACTGGACTACTGCAACTCTCTACTTTCGGGCCTCCCAGCCAGCTCCATCAGACCTCTGCAGATGATTCAGAATGCTGCAGCATGCCTGGTCTTCAACCAACCGAAGAGAACCCATGTCACACCCCTCTTCATCTCCCTCCACTGGCTTCCTGTAGCTGCCCCATCAAATTCAAGGCCTTGATGTTCACCTACAAGACCTTGTCTGGAACAGCGCCCCCTACCTCAACTCTCTCCTGAAGGCTTACGTTCCCTCACGCAATCTGCGATCGATTAGCGACCGATGTTTAGTAATTCCTACTCAGCGTGGCACACGATCCCTTTCCAGATCCTTCACACTAACTGTTCCTCAGTGGTGGAATGAACTTCCAACCTCAATCAGGACTGCAGACTCACTCACCATCTTCAAGAAACAGCTAAAGACCCACCTCTTCCATCAACACCTGACCATCTCATAAAAAAAGAAAAAAAGAATTGCATTTACAGCTCGACTCTGCGCACGTTGCTTCTTCTGGAACTCAGTTATAGATCGTGTATAGTGGCACTACTCGTATTGTTCTCTGCTTGATATCACTTTACTTGTATCTCATCTGTAAGTCGCTTTGGATAAAAGCGTCCGCTAAGTGTATAAATGTAAATGTAAATGTAATAAACTGCGGCAGAATGTATTTCATATCATTGATATAATGTGTTATAAACACTGCTTATAATGTGTCCTGTAACCAATTTATAAATACATAATGAACATTGCAATAAACACAAATGTGTTTCATAAATTATCTTAACAATGTCCATAATGCCTTATGAATGCATTATAACCGGTTATTAATATAGTAATGAAGTAATGAAGTATTCCTATAGCTTATTATACATTTGGCCATGTTTATAAGTGTTAAGAAAGTCTTAATAATCCTTCACTACATGAATAACACAGTCCACTTCTTCATAAGGTTCTGTTCATATTACAGAATTGTGGAACAGGAATAAAACCCTGTAACTTTTTACTTATGTGCTACACGAGCCCATCACATCACCTGACATAAACCCACTCAACACCTACACGAGCGCATCACATCACCTGACATAGTGGTTTGTGAGTGTCTCAGTTCTGCTCCATGCTACAGCAGGTATAATGTTTGTGCGTATTGTTCTATAGGGGTTATATACAGTATATAATCTCAGTGTGAGCTTTTCGAGAGATTTGAGTGCTGATGCTAGTCGGAGTGACAGGTGACTCTGGTGTTTAGTGTCACATGCCACATAGACAGGTAAAATATGTCTCTACGTTCCTTTAATGAGAATTTCATAAAGTCTGTGTCTCGTCCGTTCCAAAAAATCTGAATTTTCATGGCTGGTCTTTCGATTTTCCTCGGGGCGCACAGTCACGCTGGCAGCGCGGGAAAGGCCGTGAAACACATCACTCAGTCTCCAACACTCGGTAAACTGGCCTTCATACGGTTTGGTCTTATAAAATATTTAGTGTTGCTGCAATTGTAAAATATTTTAAAAGGTCACCTAAGACACTAAAAAGCTCTAAAAAGACTTCATGCTATTTTTAAATGCCATTTTATTGTACAGCAGCTTAAAGCAGCAGAAAAGGAGCTGAAAGGTGTTCATTAGTCAAAAACAACACAGATCCTGACGTGATGAAACACACAGGAAGTATCATTCTCCAAAGACCAGGAAGTATGAGATCCGAGGGAGGATTAAGTGAAGAAAAAGGTGTTTTGGTTGTTCTTTAAGCTGTCAATCATTACACACTCCGATGCAGAGTGAAAATGGATTTAACACCGTTCTCACTCGTCAGTTTTCCACAGAAACAAATCCCTTACATTTTATCATCGGTTCCATTGAGTCCAAATAGGGGTGTGTGGGCGGAGCTATATAGCTCATTCTGTTTATTAATATTTTAATTTTTATATATAAAACAATTATATACATGTTTTTTTTTAATGTGTTAAGTTTATATGTGCGTAAGTTTAATCGTGTAACAAAGCGCTGACACTGGAGACTCCTTCCATAAATGTTAAAAAAAACATCTCCTTACAGAAAACCGTATCAGCAATTATACGTGTTTATATCCGTTTATGAGGAGCGTCCGCTGTATACGTCCCTGTGAACGAGCTGTTACTATAGAAACGATATCGCATTAGAGCAAGCGTATTAATATAAATACAGCTGTGATGTGCAGCTGCGCTACGGTCAGAGCCGCTGTTATAGAGAATTAATCAACACCTTCTGATTTATGAACTGAACAGCGCTGTGGTGTAAATATAAATACGCGAGTTTTAACTGTGAGTGTGAGGGTTTAGTTAAGTCCTCACCTATACTGTCAGGTATTAAACACTGTCACGTACCTGTTGGTCAGTTGGAAAGCAATAGCGGGAGAATGACTGAGGATGTATGAGCGGCTTGTGCAGTAAGCGGCGTCGAGATGGCAGGCAGAAGTCAGGCGATCGGGCAACAACACCAAACGGGATTAGGCTGAGACGATAGTCGAGGTCGATATATCCAACAGGAGTCAGGCGATTGGGCGAACAAACCAAAACGGGACTTAGACTGAGTCGTAAACACAGGGCGGAAATCAAGGTCGGTAAACACGGGAATCATACACGGAAAGTAATGCTCAGTAACGCTAGGAGTAATTCGCTAAGACGTATACTTCCCGCCTGAGTGTTGTGTGTGTTTGGGCTTTATACTGACTGTCGGATTGACATCAGGTGTGTGCCCTTAGTATTCCGGGGATGCAGAGCGCATGCGCGCTGGCAGTGTCTTCTGGGACATGGAGTCCGACGCGGGCTGGGACGTTACAGAGCCCCCCCCAAAGGTCTCCCTCGTGGCCGTGGTCGAGGGAGAGTTGGATGGGCCCGGTGGAAGTCCCTGAGCACCTGTGGGACGAGGATGTCTCTCCGGGGAACCCAGCATTGTTCCTCCGGTCCGTAGCCCTCCCAATCTACTAAATACTCCATCACGCCTCCTCGCCGTCGTCGAAATCGGAGTATCTGGCGTACTCGGTAGGCAGGCTGCCCGTCTATCCCCGTGTATTACGGTGCAAGTTTTCTCCCGCTAGGAGGTGCCTTCAGGTTCCAGGTAGACAACCACACTCGATCTCCCGGCGCATACGTAGGATTAGCACTGCGTCGACGATCTGCCTTACATTTGTACATAGCAGAGGTGACCTTTAGACGACGATGAGTTACTGCCCAGACCTGCTCACTTTTCTGAAACCACTGGTCCACGGCGGGCGAGGTGGTCAGTTCCGCATTCCAAGGGAACATGGGGGCTTGGTACCCCAACACGCACTGGAACAATGTAAGTCCTGTGGCGGAATGTCTGAGGGAGTTTTGGGCGTATTCGGCCCACGGCAGAAAGGTGCTCCATTCCTCCGGGTGATTGGAGCAGTACGATCGCAGGAACTGGACGAGCTCTTGATTCACTTGCTCCGCTTGTCCGTTGCTTTGTGGGTGATACCCGGAGATGAGGTTGATAGTGACACCCATAAATCCCGCCCAGACCCCGGACGCAAACTGTGGCCCCCGGTCACACATGATCTCCTCGGGATCCCAAAGTAGCAGAAGACATGTTGGAACAGAAATTCGGCTGTGGCGAACGCAGATGGAAGACCTGGCAACGGCAGGAAGCGCACGGATTTGGAAAATCGGTCCACTATGACACATATCACCGTCTGATTCTGGGAAGGATGTAGATTGGTGACAAAGTCGATTGCCAAGTGAGACCAAGGGCGTTCGGGCGTGGGTAGGGATACCAGTTTTCCGGGAGGAAGTGAACGAGGAACTTTGTGTTGGGCACACGTGGAACAGGATGACACTATTTCGGAGACATCCCTTTCCAACCCCGGCCACCAATACTTTCCTGTAACATTGAACGGGTGCGGTGTACCCCAGAGTGGCCTGTCCCCGGTATCGAGTGTGCCCATAGGATTAGGTCTTTTCGGTTCTTCTCAGGGACGAACAGACGTCCCGGGGGCACTCTGGGGGTATCTGGGAACGTGGGACCTTCTCCAGCTGTTGATCTATTTCCCACTCTAGGGTATTACAGACGCGAGTTGGATTGATGATGTACTCCTCTTTCGGGGATCGTAACGTCTGGCTGTGTTGAGAAAGGGCATCGGCTTTGATGTTTTTGGACCCTGGCCGGTAGGATAACACAAAGTCAAATCAGTTGAAGAAGAGGGCCCAGCGTGACTGACGAGAATTGAGCCTCTTGGCGGTCCGAAAGTATTCCACGGCTCCCTTTAACCATTGCCTCCAGGTCTCCAAGGCCCATTTCACGGCCAGCAACTCCCGGTCACCGACATGATAATTCTGCTCCGGGGCTGAGAAGGTTTGGGAAAAATAGGCGACGGGGTGGAGCTTTGGTTTCTCACGAGTCGCTGGGATAACACCGCTACTACTCCCGTCTCAGAGGCATCCACTTCTACGACAAAAGGGATGGCGGGGTCAGGGTATCGGAGGATGGGGGTGGTAGTAAAGGTTACCTTGAGGTTCTCGAAAGCTTGTTGGGCGGAGGGGTTCCACTTTAGCCTTCCCGGTTTCCCTTGTAGGAGGGTCGTGAGGGGCTTTGCGATGATGCTGAAGTTCCGTATAAACCACCGATAAAAGTTGGCAAAGCCCAGGAACCGTTGCAGCTCCTTGATGGAGCGAGGAGTTGGCCATTCGGTCACCGGCTAGACCTTTCCCTGGTCCATAGTGACCCCCCTGTGGCCCTATTACATATCCGAGAAACAAAATCTGACTATGGTGAAACTCACATTTCTCGGCTTTAACGAACAACTGATGCTCCAGAAGGCGGGCCAAGACCTGCCGGACATGTTTTACATGCTCCTCTAGGGTATGGGAGTAAATCAGGATATCATCAATGTATGCAATGACATAGCGTCCGAGCATGTCTCGCAAAACATCGTTAATTAAACACTGGAAAATGGCTGTAGCATTAGAAAGTCCAAAAGGCATTACCCGGTATTCATAATGTCCGGAGGTGGTACTGAACCCTGTCTTCCACTCATCCCCCTTCCGGATCCTGACTAAGTTATAGGCGCTGCGCAAGTCAAGCCGGGTAAAGAATTTTGCGGTACGGAGTTGTTCCAGGGCGGCCGGGACTAGAGGTAAGGGGTATCGGTATTTCACGGTGCACTGGTTGAGACCCCGATAATCAATGCAGGGTCGAAGTCCCCCTCCCTTCTTTTCGACAAAAAAGAACCCAGCGAAGGCGGGGGATGTGGATGGTCATATGAAACCCTGTTGCAGAGCCTCCTGGATGTACTCCTCCATGGCCTCCTGTTCTTTGATCGTCAATGCATAAATCTTTCCACGGGGAGGGGTAGCTCCTGGAAGAAGGTCAATCTTACAGTCATACTCCCTGTGAGGTGGGAGTCCGGTGGCCTTCTTCTTACTAAATACCTCTAGGAGATCGTGGTACACCCTCGGGATTTGTGTTGTTTTGTCCGAGTCTGGGCTTTCGATGGAGGTGGAAGACAGGGTGATCACTGGGGTTTGGAGACAATGACGGAGGCAGTGGGGGGACCAGCGGAGGATTTCCTTCTGTGCCCAGGATATCTGAGGGTCGTGTTGTTTCAACCACGGCAGGCCTAGGACCACGGGGTGCTGTGCCGTTTCAATAACATAGAATCTGATGCTTTCGGAATGCAGGGCGCTCACTCTTAACTGTAGGGATGCGGTGCAGTGCGTGATAAGGCCCTTACCGATGGGCGCCCCATCGATGGCCTGAATGCGTCGGCGGTTTGATAGTGGCTGGATCGGCAGGTGGTACTGAGTAATGGTCTGACGAGAAATGAAGTTCCCGGCCGCTCCTGAGTCAATTAGTGCTTCTACAACACAAGAATCATGTGATGATTTCACTACGACAGAGAAGGTGAAAGCTGACTGCATTGACCCTAGTTCGATCGCAATAGTCCCTCCCCTGTTTCTCGACTGGTCGATGAGTGGTCGAACACCGTGCGGAATCGCACTGTCATTTGTTCATATGTACGGGTTGAGCCCCCCTTTTGAAGCCACTCCGCTGTCGCCCACTGGAGGGCTCATGCTGTCAGTAATTCAATAAAGTGGATACTTTTCTGCCGGTCCGTCATATCCGGGTATGAGTCGAAGTAAAGTGAACACTGAAGGAGAAAACTCTGACAGCGGGCGGGGTCTCCTTCATATTTTCCCGGCGACAGAGTGGGAGGTACACGAGGCGCAGCGTGCATGGGGGGCGTGGCGGCGGACGCGCTGGACTGCATGGCGATTGCGAGTCTCGCAACGTTCTCGTTGAGTGCAGTGATCTATGCAGCCTGTTCGCTGATCATGCGTCCATGCCCCTCGAGGGCAGCTGCCCAACGAGAATCTCCTGCTGCTTCCATATGTAGGCGAAGTATTCCATCACGTACCTGCTGGTCAGTTGAAAAGCAATCCCGGGAGAATGACTGAGGATGTATGAGCGGGTTGTGCAGTAAGCGGCGTCGAGATGGCAGGCAGAAGTCAGGCGATCGGGCGAACAACACCAAACGGGATTAGGCTGAGACGATAGTCGAGGTCGATATATCCAACAGGAGTCAGGCGATTGGGCGAACAAACCAAAACGGGACTTAGACTGAGTCGTAAACACGGGGCGGAAATCAAGGTTGGTAAACACGGGAATCATACACGGAAAGTAATGCTCAGTAACGCTAGGAGTAATTCGCTAAGACGTATACTTCCCGCCTGAGTGTTGTGTGTGTTTGGGCTTTATACTGACTGCCGGATTGACATCAGGTGTGTTCCCTTAGTATTCCGGGGATGCAGAGCGCATGTGCCCTGGCAGTGTCTTCTGGGACACGGAGTCCGACGTGGGCTGGGACGTTACAAACACTAACTGTCATGAGCGCATGAAGGCGCCGTGAGTCTCAGAGCTCAGCCGAACCAAACCTAGCCTCGTCTCTGCAGCTGCAGCGTGAAACCTGGCCACGGTGGTGGATTTATGGTGTTGAGAAGGTGCTCTGTACGTCTGACTGTCAAGGCCAGTGCTTTCCAACTCAAACACCTGACAAGATAAGACACCTCTATCACCTTCACTCCCTCAGCATGACCTGCAGAACATCACACGGGGTCAAAAGTCATCTTTTTGCTATCATGTGACCTACACAGTGTATAGCTCGTTGCTAACAGATGTTCTCTACGTGCACAAAAACAAATCATTAGAGGAAAGTCACTGAGCAGTGTTTATTTTCCCTCTGAGGAATGAAGTGCATTATAAACATTGAGTGGATGTAAATAAAAACTCTGATTAAATCAACACTGTGGGGTGTAAAATCAACATTGTAGGGTGTTAAATCAACACTGTGGGGTGTAAAATCAACATTGTAGGGTGTTAAATCAACACTGTGGGGTGTAAAATCAACATTGTATGGTGTTAAATCAACACTGTAGGGTGTAAAATCAACAGTGTAGGTGTAACGTCAGCACTGTAGGGTGTTAAATCTATACTGTGGGGTGTAAAATCTACACTGTGGGGTGTAAAATCTACACTGTGGGGTGTAAAATCTACACTGTGGGGTGTAAAATCAACAGTGTAGGGTGTAAAGTCAGCACTGTAGGGTGTAAAATCTACACGGTGGGGTGTAAAATCTACCCTGTGGGGTGTAAAATCAACAGTGTAGGGTGTAACGTCAGCACTGTAGGGTGTTAAATCTACACTGTGGGGTGTAAAATCTACACTGTGGGGGTGTTAAATCAACACTGGTGATTTTGCTGTGTACTTTTCACCAAATTGATCAGAAGTTTTTCCCTAATCTGTCGCAGCTGTGTGTGTGCAGAGATCATGTTGTATAAGGAGTCAGGAGTCTCTGGAAGCTTGCTAGCTGCAGTGTGAGTTCCTCACAATCTGACTGATTTACAGTGGGTAAAAATCTCCTGTGGGATTTGAGAAGCTGGAATAAAGGAAGGATATTCAGCAGACAGACACACACTAGTGTAATGATCAGTTTTCTGTTTATTTTTCACAGACATCAGACATTTCCACAGACGGTTGTGTAAAAGCAGCTCACTGGGTGTCGCGGTGGTGAAGCATTAATCATCAGAACATTTTAATGACCTTAACATCTTACACTTTTTTCCACTTGTACAATATTTCACTTTTTCTCAAAGACAGATGTTTAATTTGAAGAGACGTGTTTGACTGTTACAAAACTGGAACCGCATGCACGTGTGTGATGCTGTAGTTAAACTCGGTCATTGTTTTAACGCTGGACATTACAGGAAACTGCGATGATTCGATGACTCACGTTCACACAGAAATGAACACATGACCTTCAGTGTACTTGTGAGGATCTGCAATATTTGTCAAGATTAAATACGTGTTTGTTATTTAAATAGATACACATTTAGATATATATGCTCTTTTAAATTAGATTTACTTTAAGATAGTATTTGTTTAGCAACTGTGACATTTTCTCGGCAAATTAACATAACACCATAAATAATAATAATAATAATAATAATAATAATAATAATAATAATAATAATAATAATAATAATAATAACAGAGATACATTCAAACAAAAGGATAGCTACTCAACAATTAGTCTCAGTTTTACTAAAATATTTTCTGGAGAGAAGTGCTGGTGTTCCGGTCTTTTCTGTAATTCTGTTATATTGTTTGTGAACTCGACATGTGGCTTTAAAGTCCATCAGAGCGTCTAGCGTCCTTTTTTGAGAAGCTCCAGGTTTCTGATGAAGTGACCTGATACTACTGAGAGGAAAACGAAGGTGTGAAACAGGAACAGGAAGTACACAGCGATGAGACGAATAGAGGCCGAGATGAATAAAGCTGCAGTCATTTTTACAGAACAGAACCGGAAGCTGAACAAGTCATGAGCAGAACACACAGAGACATCGTCTTTGTTCAGACAAGCAGCTCAAATCAGATTTTTAAAGAATTTGGTGTAAGTGAATACGAGTACAAATACAGATACCAAAGATTTTCATAGGAGGCGTGCTATTCATTTTCAGAGTGCTCTTAGACATCAGAAGGTTTCACAGGGCATCTGGGTGAAACTGGAGATGTTTCAGGACTGGGATCTCAACAAAAAGCTCACAGGACAAACAAAGACCACGAGCGTTAACACGAACATTTACACGAGCTTTAACACGAACGTAAACACGAACGTAAACACGAGCGTTAACACGAGCGTTAACACGAACGTAAACACGAACGTTAACACGAGCGTTAACACGAACGTTTACACGAGCGTTAACACGAACGTTTACACGAGCTTTAACACGAACGTAAACACGAACGTTAACACAAACATAAACACGAACGTAAACACGAGCGTTAACACGAGCGTTAACACGAGCGTTAACATGAACGTAAACACGAACGTTAACACGAACGTAAACACGAGCGTTAACACGAACGTAAAGACGAACGTTAACACGAACGTTTACACGAGCGTTTACACGAACGTTAACACGAACGTTTACACGAGCATTTACACGAGCGTTAACACGAACGTAAACACGAACGTTAACACGAACGTTTACACGAGCGTTAACACAAGCGTTAACACGAACGTAAACACGAGCGTTAACACGAACATTAACACGACCGTTTACACGAACGTAAACACGAGCGTTTACACGAGCGTTTACACGAACGTTAACACGAACGTTTACACGAGCGTTTACACGAACGTTAACATGAACGTTTACATGAGCGTTTACACGAGCGTTTACACGAACGTTAACACGAACGTTTACACGAGCGTTTACACGAACGTTAACATGAACGTTTACATGAGCGTTTACACGAGCGTTTACACGAACGTTAACACGAACGTTTACACGAGCGTTTACACGAACGTTAACATGAACGTTTACATGAGCGTTTACACGAGCGTTTACACGAACGTTAACACGAACGTTTACACGAGCGTTTACACGAACGTTAACATGAACGTTTACATGAGCGTTTACACGAGCGTTTACACGAACGTTAACACGAACGTTTACACGAGCGTTTACACGAACGTTAACATGAACGTTTACATGAGCGTTTACACGAGCGTTTACACGAACGTAAACACGAACGTTAACACGAACGTTTACACGAGCGTTTACACGAGCGTAAACACGAACGTAAACACGAACGTTAACACGAGCGTTAGGGTTAGGGTTAGGGTTAGGCTGTGTGATGCTTTTACAACAGTCACTAATTCATCCTTATATTAACCGAATTGGGTCGGGTTTCCCCGAGACATGGTACATGGTAGAGGGAGCATCACACTGAACACTCTCTCTCCCAGTGAAGATAATGTTAACTTTGCGAAGCTTTTGGGAAACTCAGCTCTGATTAGAAAATATGGCAGGCAGATTCAAACAAGAATACTAATGGTGTCAATGTAGATATAAAAACAGTCCCACTCACACACGTCTCTGAGGAACAGTCAGAACCACAATTTCACACTCCAGTGTCCCAGTGTTCTTCTGAGGCCAGAGTGCTAGTGTTAAAACCCATGAAGATTAGGCCACACCCACTTTTGGTTTAAAGTCAAATACAGATAGGGATAGTGGTAATGCGTTACACCCTTACTGAACAGGTTTGTAAGTGTTTCGAAGGTATGCCTGTGACTCCTGAAGGTTGTGACTTCATCATATATTTATTAACATCCCAGGCTCAGTGATTAGCATTTACATTTACATTTATTCATTTAGCGGACGCTTTTATCCAAAGCGACTTACAAATGAGACACACTCACACACCAATGGTAGCAGAGCTGCATGCAAGGTGCTAGCTTGCCATCGGGGGCAACTTAGGGTTCAGTGTCTTGCCCAAGGACACTTCGGCATGGGATCACCCGGCCGGGATTCGAACCACCAACCCTACGATTAGTGGATTAGTGGACAACCCGCTCTACCGACTGAGCCACAGCCACCCTATCTACCCTAGCAAATAGCTACAGCCTTGTAAAATGAACTCATTGTGACGCATCGTGAGTGCACATACATATATTTAGCCCTGAGAATCAAAAACATGGATTTAAGAAATAAATCAGATTTGCGCTGCTCTGTGAACAAAGCAATGCACCACTACTGGACAGGAACTTAAAGCTTGGAGCTTGTTTGAAAGGCCTTGAAGGTTCCTTTAAGGACCTCTAAGTGAAATTTATTTTTTCATCTGCTTGCTCTTCCATGTTTTCATGCTTTTTTTTCTTTTGGTCCATCCCCTGCTACCGGCAGCCACAGCCCTCCACTACCATATCCTGATAGTTTTTCAGAACCACGTGATCTTCCTGGTCCAGATAAAGGAGCGCGATGGGACTGAGGGCTGTAGGCACACAGCAGGCTCGTGGCACAGCTCCATTAACCGAGTTCAGCAGTGTCTGCACCATGGCGTGGCTGGACGAGTTCATGTGGTCGGCGAGAGGAAAGCGGCACTCACCCAGACAGAAGAAGGCATCGTAACCCGTCGGTGCTACGATCCATTTGTTCCACCCGACATCTTTGAAGTCCACGTAGAGGGGATGGCGGCGGCATCGAGAGCGAGACAGGCGTTTCAGCTTGGCTGCTCGACCACCGTTATTCCTCTTTACCCGCTTGTCTGTCCACACATCACGCCAGCTTACTTGTGACCCCTGACCTCTGAGCTTTTTAGCCCTGTTACCTCCCCTCCTACCCCTGTGGGTCTTCTTCTTTCCAAAGGGAATGAGTGGTTCACTGCGCCCATCATGGCTGTAAGTGACCAGTAGTGGTCTTTGCCGTGCCCAGCTGTAGTCATCATCACCTACAGACCTGCGTATTCTCAAGTGTCCCTCTGAGTCCATGTCCTCCACAGCGTGACTGATATTATCTGAGGTCACTTCCAAGATAAAGACCACTTTCCCTGCACTATCAGACAACTGCTGAAACAGTTTTGCCTTCAGAGGAAAGGCCTCCCAAGACCCCGAGGGCTCTCTAACTAGCTGTCGTGAATGGAGAAGTTTGGGCTCAGTGTTTCCAAGAGAGACATACAGGCTGATGGTGTAAGGCTCTGAACCCCAGTGTGTTCCTCCACGCAGAAAACGCAGCTCTGCTGAGACCACATTCTCGTAGGAAGGAATAGAGGACAGGTTAAAAGCTATATGGATCCTGTCACTCTTCTCATCAGGGATGTGAAGGTCTGAAGACACTGCAACGGGAGAGTAAATAAAAAAAGTTTCATTAGATTCAGGGTTAAATACACACCAGCCGGATATCAAGTCCAGAGTCCCGAGTCGAGTCCAAAGTGTGAAGTTGTGGAATCCGAGTCAAATCCAGAGGCACAACATGTAGACTCTGAATCGAGTCAATAAGCCTGAGTCGAGTCCCGAATCACAACCACACCGTCTGAGTCGGGTCCAGAGTCCAAAACTATAAACTAAGAGTTGAGTCAATAGTCCTACTCCATAGTCCAGAATCCTAAAAGTGACTCAACTGATGAAGTTTCTATAATAAATACTTTGAAGTACTTTATTCACAGGTGAGGGATCATAAAATCGGGGTCAAACAGAAACGGGCCTCAGACAACTAGGGACTCAAGTCCAAATGAAACAGTCTTCCACACATAACAGTGAATTAATAAAAGAATCAGGTCTCTTCATGTACCAACAAGTCTTACCTGCATGGTGGAAGCTGCGAACAGTGTTGGCACCTTCTACATGCTCCACAGGAAAGCTGAAATCTGGATCTTCTACTAGGTGGTACTGCTGTGTGTGGAAGCGATAGAGGTCCAGGAGATACTGAGGGACCACTGTTCCAGGGTGAGGGTTTGGATATGACTGTAGGCCCAGTCGGGTCAAGAGGAGGTTCTGGATGGTCTGGGCCAAACTAGGCTCTAGAGAGATTCCTGGGTTCCCATCAGAGTGACCGGAATCCACCTGTTGACCTGACGAGGCTGGAGGAAGCAGCAGGGTCATCAGAACTAGAAGACTAGCAAGGAACATTGTGGACCTAGAAGGAGAAAAGCAGAATATGTGTACTTTAGCAAAAACAAGACTTACTGAGTGCGAATGAGTGAAAGAAAAACAAGGGTTTCTCATCAGTTCTTTGTGTGATTACTGCAAAGGTTATTTTTATGATTTAAAATAAATTTAATAAAACTAATTGCATAATTTCATAAAGGGTGCCAATAACTCTGGAACTTACTGTACATTATAGACAGCAGAAAGGAGCCCGAGATATATAACGAGAGTCATTTGAAATGTTCAAAATAAGACTATTTTACATATTTATGGGCACACTTGCAAAAGTAATGGCACCCTACGCTTCTGGGCCTAACCTCCCAGTTCTGATATATTTCACTATATCTACAATATTTACAACATTTGTCTCGCTAGTTACACATAACCATACAACTCTACCTTGGTATGTTTCTTTTGCAAATGTATTGGTGTTTATTGTAAGTGACAGTAAGTGCAGAAACAGCAGCGGAGGGAAACGCAGGCGCAGAGCAGAGGACATGGCTGGGCACTTTGATTTAAGACCTCACACATGTCCTGTTAGTCCAGGTCTCTGATGGAGAGGTAAATAACATCATCTGTGATATCTTCTGTCTCTATACGGAGTCGTTCTTATACGCTAATCTGCTTTACTTTCTCTCTAGATGTTGTGCAATGTAGTGTTATGTTGTTGTTAGGTGGAGTTTAGACACATTTAACACCTCCTTAGGACTTTATTGTGATTGTGTTATGGTGACAGCTATAAAGGAAATGTCTTTCACAGCATTCGTTCTATCAACCCTCAATAAGCAGGAAATGTTTATGGTTTTATCGTGTAATATCCACATTAAGATCTACACACCTGACACATTATCACGTTAGATTTGATCCTGGAGAAGATAAAGTGCAATCGACCTCAGATTAACCTGGCAATAATACAAACATACAAACAGTGTGTGCTGAACTTTGGTACTAATCGTATCTGTAAGTGCCATCGGTGCTAAAACAGCACACAGCTCTGTAATGATAACGAGCTCCATGTGTCATGGAAGCGTAAAAGTGTCAGGTCACTGCTACAGCGTCCGAGTCGGAGATTAAACGCACGTCAGACTGTAAAGTGAAACGTTATGATTCATAATAACAGCAGAGGGATGGAAATGTTTCGCTGCATTTTATTAAACTTAACGGATTATCCATCACGCTGCTGCTGAGTTCTAGACTGTGATTGGTCAGAAGGTGCTGATGAGTCACAGGGACGTGTATGATGAAAGCACATCGATAAGGTGAAATATGTTTACTTAACATTTGTTGAAGGAGTCTCTACAGTCAGTGCTTTGTTTTATTATCTTTAAGAGAGAGAATAAGTGAGACTGGTGAAGGAACGACCGTCACCATGACAACATGCTTCTTCCAGGTAACACAGCTGAGCCTTCAAATAATTTCCCAGGAATTGAACGAAGTCCTGATTTACACATTAACCGTCTTCGGATTTTTCCTCTGTTCACACTGAACCCCTTCCTGATTAATCCACATGGAATTCCTGGTTAAAATACATCTCTTCTTCAGCAGAAAGTTCAGCTTATTTCCACTCTACTTCCTGTTGGCCATTTCCTCTTAAATAGCTATATCATTGCTCAGAAGGAGACTGCCACACACACACACACACACACACACACACACACACACACACACACACACACACACACACATTATGACTCTTGCCAAGCTTTATGTCTTTATCGGGTCCGTAGGGATGAGTGGAGTAAATCAGACACGACAAACACTATCTCCATCAGTGTCCTCTCAAACTCCAGCATTTTCAGTGAGTGAGTGAGTGCGTGTGTGTGTGTGTGTGTGTTTAATCCAGACTCTCTGGAGGTGTAAGAGCATGTGTGTGTGTGTGTGTGTGTGTGTGTGTGTGTGTGTGTGTGTGTTTTTAGTCCAGTCTCTCTGGGGGTGTAAGAGCGTGTGTGTGTGTGTGTGTATATATGTGTGTGTGTGTGTGTGTGTGTGTGTGTGTGTGTGTGTTTAGTCCAGACTCTCTGGGGGTGTGAGAGCGTGTGTGTGTGTGTGTGTGTGTGTGTGTGTTTAGTCCAGACTCTCTGGAGGTGTAAGAGCGTGTGTGTGTGTGTGTGTTTAGTCCAGACTCTCTGGAGGTGTAAGAGCATGTGTGTGTGTGTGTGTGTGTGTGTGTGTGTGTGTGTGTTTAGTCCAGACTCTCTGGAGGTGTAAGAGCATGTGTGTGTGTGTGTGTGTGTGTGTGTGTTTAGTCCAGACTCTCTGGAGGTGTAAGAGCATGTGTGTGTGTGTGTGTGTGTGTGTGTGTGTGTAGTCCAGACTCTCTGGAGGTGTAAGAGCGTGTGTGTGTGTGTGTGTGTGTGTTTAGTCCAGACTCTCTGGAGGTGTAAGAGCATGTGTGTGTGTGTGTGTGTGTGTGTGTGTGTGTTTGCTTCATTAAGTTTTTTTTTGTAGA
>JAFFST010000963.1:6875-17032 GCA_022414735.1 Noturus placidus | reverse complement strand
TGTGTCTGAGTCCCGAACACTAAATGGAAGACTGTTCCATAACTGTGGAGCTCTATGAGTGAAAGCTCTTCCCCCTGCAGTAGCCTTCACTATTCGCGGTACAGTCAAATAACCTGCATCTGTGGATCTAAGTGGGCGTGGAGGATCATAGAAGATAAAAAGATCACTTAAATACTGTGGCGTGAGACCTTTTAGTACTTTATAGGTTAATAATAGTATTTTAAAATCTATGCGAGATTTAACTGGTAGCCAATGCAGTGTGGAAAGGATCGGGGTGATGCGGTCATATTTCTTGGTTCTAGTTAGAACCCTAGCAGCTGCGTTCTGGACTAACTGGAGTTTCCTTATGTTTCTACTGGAACATCCAGACAGTACGGCATTACAATAATCTAATGTAGAGGTAACAAAAGCATGAATTAATATTTCTGCATCATGTAGTGACATTATATTTCTTATCTTAGAAACATTTCTGAAATGAAAAAAGGCTATCCTAGTAATATTATCTACATGAGCATCAAATGATAGACTGGAGTCAATAATCACTCCAAGGTCTTTTACTGCTGCACATGATGAGACAGGAAGACCATCCAGAGTAACCATGTGATCAGAAAGATTATTCTAGCTACACGTGATCCTAACAAAAGTATTTCCGTCTTATCCGAATTGAGTAAAAGGAAGTTAGTTAGCATCCAACGCCTAATGTCTTTTACACAATCCTCAACTTTATTAAGCTGCTGTCTGTCTTCTGGCTTCGCTGAAACATACAGCTGTGTATCATCAGCATAACAGTGGAAACTAATTCCATGTTTACGAATAATTTGACCTAGAGGTAGCATATATAAAGTAAAAAAATAAAATAAATAAAAATTATATATATATAAAATTATATATATATAAACTGTAGATGTGCAGAGTACCAGCAGTTTATTTGAACAGTGCCGTGGTGTTTGTGGTATAGCGCGCCCTCTACTGGACAGTGCTGAGAGTTGCACTGACGCGCACTTGCTATACGACCGCCGCCTGCGTTGCTAAGAAAATTAAATCTCAACCGTGGTTGGTTATTGTCAGATCTCTAAGCCAATAGGATTCGCGGTTGGATGGACGTGGACAAAGCTGTATAGCGTCTAGATACATGAACTTAGACGTTAACAAGTTGATAAGCCAAACTGAAATAATTATTTATATTGCACACAAACGGGAGCGGTTTTGTTTCAGTTATTATATACGTGTATTTCCATATGTGATTGTTTTTAAAGAAATCTCGCCTTTTGTTTTTAACGGCGTAAATGTCCGTGCGGCGAGGACAAAGTTGGATCATGTCAAAATTCAACTTCTCTGTCAGAAGAAGCGAGCGAAGGGCATTCGTGAGTCTCAGACAAATCCTTCTTGGTTATATTAACTAACTCACTAACTAACTAAACAAGCTGCATTAGTGGTGTCCTTTGTTGGTGTTTCTGAAGTCTGTTGGCGTTGCTAGCTAGTTTAGATAGCGAGGAGGCTATGCTAGCTTACCTTACGGTAAATGTTCAAATACAATACAACGAAAATGCAAAAACGTCCTGCGTGCAATGTAGATAAGGTACTCGGGTATGAAAGTGTATGAAACAGCAGCCTGCTCTCTCAGAAAGAAAGGTACCAAACTGTACATGTTCCTGTCTCTGGTCCCTGTGAGTCTGCACTAGTAATTTGCAGTGGTATAAATTAAGGGACCGTCTCTAAAGTTACATACGACATTGATGATGTACACGACATTGATGTACACGACATTGATGTACACGACATTGATGTACACGTTTATAACTTGTTTAAATGATGGTATGTTTTGTGTATTGGCCCATTCAGTTGTGAACTTCATATCAAATTTACATATGATTTAATGGTTTGTTTTGTTAAATATAAAAAATGTAAAAGTTGTGCGTTATAGCTGATACCTAGATGAACACTTTACAGTTAGTTTTGAGAGTGTAAGTCATTCCGTTCAAATGCTGCTGAGTTTTAAATTATGGTATATTTTGTGTAGGAGCCAGTTCGGTTGTGAAATACATGGCAAATTTTGCATATGATATCATAGTTTATTTTAGTAAATATATAAAATCAAAAAGATGTGCGTCATAGCTGACACCTTCATGAATACTGTACATTTGGCTTTGACTGTAAGTCATTCCCTTCAAATGCTATTGAAGTTAGAAACGTGCATACCAATGTAACTTTAGAGACGGTCCCTTAATATCTGCAAATATCGACCGTCCAACGTCAAGCAAACTTTATACCAGTGTAATTTGTTGACTTTTATTGGTGGCATGTTATGTCTAGTGGATACCATTTAAAGACCTACTTCCTTAATATGCCCTACTACTTAATGGAAACCATTTGGTAATGGTTTTAGTGGTCAACAGTTGATAGTTTGTAATTTATTTTTTGGTGGAAACCATTAGAATTTCTGTCATGGTTTCTATTGTTTTTTTTTTGTTTGTTTGTTTTCCCCAGCAGGGAAATCAGTCCTTAAGGTCTGGTTATGAACCTTAAATTATTCTTAAATGTATACTATACAATTCCAGGAGAAAGATAAACACTAAAGGTAGAAAAGAAACAACAAAGAAAAGTTGTTTTGGAAAAGTTCTTTTGGGGACCTTTGAGCGAGTGTTCACTTTATAATACACTATTTTTTTGTGTCAATTTTACTTAATACTGATATAAAACAACCACAACAAACCAGTGAGGTCTTATTAGGAAAGTTCATTCCACATTTACAAAAATGTACAGTGGTGCTTGAAAGTTTGTGAACCCTTTAGAAATGTCTTCATTTCTGCATAAATATGACCGAAAACATCATCAGATTTTCACACATCATAAAAGTAGATAAAGAGTACTCTGTTAAACAAATTAGACAAAAATATTTTACTTGGCAATTTATTTATTGAGGAAAATGATCCAATTCTCTCACAGATCTGAGAGTGTCAAAAGTTTATGACCCTTTGCTTTCAGTATCTGGTGTGACCCCCTTGTGCAGCAACAACTGCAACTAAACGTTTCCAGTAACTGTTGATCAGTCCTGTACATCGACTTGGAGGAATTTTATCCCGTTCCTCAGTACAGGACAAATTCAACTCCAGGATGTTGCTGGGTTTCCTCACATGAACTGCTTGCTTCAGGGCCTTCCACACCATTTCTATTGGATTAAGGTCAGGACTTTGACTCGGCCATTCCAAAATATTACCCTTATTCGTCTTTAACTATTCTTTGGTAGAACGACTTCTTTGTCTTGCTGCATGACCCATTTTCATTTGAGATTCAGTTCACGGACAGATGTCCTGATATTCTTCATTAGAATTTGTTGATATAATTCAGAATTCATTGTTTCATCATGGATGGTGAGTCGTCCTGGCCTAGATATGGTAAAACAGACCCAAACCATGATACTACCATGTATCCAGATGAGATAAGGTTGTTATGCTGGAATTCAGTGTTTTCCTGCACAATGTTTTTTGGAGAGCAGTGGCTGCCTCATTACAACCCTGCTACGCACACCATTGTTCAATGTTTTCCTGATAGGGGACTCAAGAACATTAACATTAGCCAATGTGAGAGAGGTCTTTAGTTGCTTAGAAGTTACCCTGGGTTCCTTTGTGACCTCAGGGACTGTTACAAGTGTTGTCCTTAGAGTGATCTTTGTTAGTGGACCACTCCTGGGGAGGGTAACACTGGTCTTAAATTTCCTACATTTGTACACAATCTGTCGAACTGTGGATAGATGGAATCAAACTCTTCAGAGGTGGTTTTGTAAACTTTTCCAGCCTGGTGAGCATTAACAACTCTTTTTCTGAGGTCCTCAGAAATGTCATTTATTCATGCCATGATACACTTCCACAAACATGTGTTGTGAAGATCAGACACAGGCAAACAACATACTTGTGTTGCCACAAACCCTATAAAAGTGCTCATAATTTATTATTATTGGAGTCAGGTTTTGCAGTTGAAATGAGTGAACATAAAACAAATGGCCCACTCAGTTACTTCTTACAGTCATAAACAATAGTTATACAACATTGACACTTGATCTTATCCAACATACTCAGAAAAGTGTGTAATGTATGTTGCAATGAGTAACTGAATCTAAGTGTGTAAAATATGTTAAAGTGATTGGTTGCTTGATGTTTATTAACAGTTGGGTATTCTCTATGTATATTTGTATGCTGTAGATACACATGCTGTGGATAAAAGGTGCATATCTGTAATAATGTGTTGGAGTTCACTATTTCCTATTTTAAATATATTGTAAACTACTAAAAGTGGAAAAAGTGACCTCCAATGGCCATAAGTGGCCATGTAATATTTATTCTGACGTGAAACTGACTTATTGTCACGCGTCGTGATGTGAGGAAGTTCAGATGGATGTAAAAACTGTCCTAAAACAGTTAGGACAGTTTTATTTAAAATAGACACAGGCAGTAAATCCAAACGCGTAATCCACAAGAGTACTCCAATGCAGGCAATAGGTCAGGCGATTGGCAAACAGGCAATAATGGGTTAGGCAGGAATCTAAGTCGAGGTCACAAAAACATGGTCGAGAAACAATACAATACATGAAATGTGAACTATAGACTGGGACTGGGAGCGGATAACCCAGCGTGAACTAAATGTAACGATAAACAAAACATGAAACATGAACTGAGACTATGACTTGACTGTGACTAAACTAATTCAAATCTAATTCAATTATCCGCGTTGTGTGCTTGGAGGCGCGCGCTATATATGCCGACATAATCAGCATCGTAATGCCTGAGAGCTGAGGGCTATTCAGACACACGTGACACAATAACCAATGACGGAACAGGGAAGAGACATAGCAAACACATACACAAATACACTTGTTTGAAATGTCATGGATTGTCAACCAACATAAAAGCATGTGCTCGCGCATTCATGCTTAGAGCCCACTGCTTCAAAATGGGAATCATGACAGAACCCCCTCCAAAAGGCGCTACTCCTGGAGCGCAATGAAACACTCCAATCCACTGGCGGCCCCCTGGGCAGAATGTCCCAAGCAGAGCCATGAGACCGCACAGCGTTCATGGTGAAACATTAAAGCATGTGCTCGCGCATTCGTGCTTAGAGCCCGATGCTTCAAAAGAGGAATCATGACACGTATACATGACTCTTTAATGAGCACTTAAAATAATAAGAATAAGAAAATGTCTGTCATATTCCCTCCATTTGTTAACTTTCACTCCCACCCATTTACACCCTTGCCATTAGGAGGTTTTGTGTGATATACAGAATATAGCATTTCAAAATACTAGGATTTTATTGCTATAGATGTCATGAACCTATTGATCAATTGTAACAGGAGGTATAATTGTGTTTTTTCTTGTGATATTACAAGTTTTGAGCTAAAATCTCAACATTTTGTTTCAGTTTGAAAGCAATTTGTAGGTTGATAGTCTCTAGGGTTCCTCATAGTCATTACCACACACTCAGGATGCATTCATTTATTCATTCAACTTCAGTAAGCACCATGTCCTGGTCAGGGTTGCGGCCGATCCTGAGCCTTTCCCAGAAACACATGTTGAATTGGACACCAATCCATCGCAGCTGTTCCAAGCATTGTTATAGAAATAGGCTACATGTCATTCGCAATCCGCACTCACATGCAATTGTGCTTCTCTGTGACTTTTGTAGAAGAACATAGCTCATGGCTTGATCCCTGCTGCCACCATTGCTCCCAAGCCTGCTGTTCCCCGCACTCCTCCCCCTCGTAGCCCCATTTCCTCACCAGAGAGACCCAGGTACAAACATTCCTCATATAAAATCCTCTCCTGTGATTCTTCATCTCCAGCTCTCCGCTTATAGTGCATCCTTGTCTGCAGTCTGATTGTCGCTTATCCTTATTGGTCTTCTTCTTTGTCTCTGTTTATTTTTGTATTTCTTTGCCTCTATGTTTCAATCAGAAAGCTTCACTTTTCATAACCTCTTAAGTCTAATTGCATTTAACTTATATCATGCATTTTTGATTTTGTGAATTCTTCTTAACATTATGGTTATCTTTTCTTTGGTTTGATTAATTATATACTGATACTCTCTGATCTCGTTTGGGTGTTTATATCCTTGGTAGATTAAATATTTATGTGATGGTATGGGATATCGCTGCAGCTGAATTCTGGGAAACAGTCAAAATCGTTTTTTTCCCCTGCCTGTAATATAGTTTGACAACAACGTTAATAAATGTATATGCCATTTTTTAAAACAGTGGTTTCAAAAATATACTTTTCTAACATGAACACTTCATGCTGTGATCAAGATTGGTTGTGTGCCGAAGGGAAATGGACATAACTGAATTCAGTGTGCAAACTTTATAAATACCAGCTGCAAAATGATCTACGAAGCCTGTGCTTAGAAAGTTGAGATGTTTTAATACTCATGCAAAAAAATTAACAAACCTCACTAAAATAATCGCACATGAATTTAAGGCTGATGGGAGAGCGAACAGTGATCAGCCGATTAAAGGCTCCTGTTCATCAAATTATGTGACTTACATTTAACTCAGGAGATGAAAGAGAATGTATTTATTATGGTGATAGCTATTTATTATTACATATTTAATTAAATGCGAATTAAATTAGTAAATAGCAGTTGCCTTTAGACAGTGTGTTAATACATTCTTTTATTGAATTTTTCTTTTAAATGCCAAACTCATTTTAGAAAACGAGTCACATTACGCCAGACCAAAAAAAATCACTTAATCAGACCAATAATACATGCATTTGTTTATTGGCATTTATCTGAAGGGTACATAATTGTAGTGGGAAGGGGAGAATCTATATAGTTTGCAAAATCATTGCCAAATTTAAAAAAGGTTTAATGAACATGTTTTATACTCGTTACTTTTATCTTTTGGAAAGAACTAATATTTACAGCGTAAACATTTAAGCTTGATAATGAAAAATTACATATATTTGGCTCTTATTGCTCTATATTGCCCCCTACTCGAATAACATAGACTGGCTCTTTAAAAAAAAAACATCTTTAAAAAGATGATTTTCATTTAAAAACAGATTTTAATGATTTTCAGAACTAAAAATATATACTAGGAAATCAAACAATTTTGATGATATAAAGTGTTTCCCAGGCTGTCCCACAAATGCATTAAGCCACTGGTTCTTCCTGGGGAGCTGGGAAATTACTTTTAATTAAACAGAACATTTAATAAAGAAGTATCAATATTTATCTACCTATCTAGCTATCTAGCGACACACAGTGTAACAGATGTACTACATACTGCGTTCTCAATACTACTGTGTATTTTCTCTGCATGTCTTCTTTTGTTCTTCACCCCAGGTCTGCTCTTGCGGCTGCCATATTGACGTCCTCCTTAACAGGACGCACCTTTGCCATCCCTCCACCTCGCACCAGGTCCTACTCTGAGAGCGACTTCTCACATACAGACCACCACACTGGCCTTGAACCTTATGCCAGCACAGCACTTTACACCATGTAAACCTGACGACTCATTTCATTCTCCCTTTCTCCAGGCTGACTTTATTGCCCGAGCAATTACACATTGATTTGTGTAGGAGGCTAATGAAATTTTAATAAGAATAATAGTCTGCCAGTTTTCATTTAAATATTACATGAAGCAAGTTGGTTAAATATCTAACATCTGCATCTCAGACAGCCACATCTGGTGTTACTAACCAAGGATGAGAACCTATGAATTTAAAACCTTATTATTCTGCAAACTGAGGTGTTTGGGTTTTAAAAGGTTCTTTCAGACTGTTTCTCATTAAACAATCTATTAATCTGAAAATAACCAATTAACAGAATTACTAAGACAAATCACATTATGATCATCTATGTTTATATGCATTTTAGTGTTTTATTTTTCTGATTGTATGCTCTGTGATGTAAAGGTAAAAAAGTTTTTCACTTCAGAAAAATCTGTTGTTTCTAAACAAGGTGTTTACTTTAAAATATTATTTTGAGCTATTTAGGAGTATAATCAGATTTGGATCACATTGTACATGTGTGTCTGCAATCACATGTTACAAACTGCCCCATGGTGTGCTAGCTGACCTTCAGTCTCAGCTACACAGGAAGGGTCAGATTATTAAGGAAACATACTCTGAGTGTTGGTGGCTTTGCACCCAGGCATTTCCTTATTATAATCTTTCTCCCTATCTCAAATTACTGTAAAGTTTGATATATTTTCATATTCAGAGCAACACAGAAACATGACTTGATAGTATCAAGTATCACAGTGACAGCTTGGTTATAAATCACGCTTCATTGTTCTTTATTGTTTCAGGGATCAATGCCCAGATTCGATGGTAGGCCGACCTCGTCTGCCTTCTCCACGACCCGGTGATGATGATGATGATGAAGATGAGGAGGAAGAGATAGAAGCAGTTGTGCAGAGAGAGGAAAGTCCTGTGTACCAGTCTGTAAAGAGACAGGGCAGAGCTCCAATGCCACTGAAGAAGGTTGTGCCACATTTCTGTGTTCTGTTGTTTTCTCATCTGATTTTGCAATGGGGTTTTAGATTGGCATTATCAATAAGCGTCGTACAGATGGTACAATATATCCATTGGATTTGTGTTCACAAGTGTGTACACACACACACACACACACACACAGGGACGATGACATACCAAATTGGTTGAATTTCATTGCTGTGGTTTGTCCTGTTACATTCAAAAATTAAAATATTCTTTTGTATATATTTGTTGTGAAGCTATATATAGCTCTATATATGTTTAAATATGTCATAGTCTTGACCGGTTTTTAGAGAGGACTTTTAAGTCTGTTGCACCAGCCAAGTTAATTTTAGACACAATTATGTCCGGTCTTAGCTGTTGTTATTCACATGAAAAATGTGTAAAAAGCAGTCTGTGTTACTAACCAGATTATGTTTCTATGTATAATTATATGTATATTTTGCCTTTTCTAGGACTCCTTTCCGTTAAAACTGGATGAAGACACTGACAACTCTACGTTTGAGGTCGTCTCTCCTTTAAACACTGAAGGTGTGCCCTCTGACTGTGATTTATTTTAAATTTTTCATTTAATATTTCATAATATGCGTACACCTTAATGAGAGTGTCTTTCGGACATCAATATATTTAAAAGCATGGATACAGTGTTTAACTTGGAAAATATATATAATTATAAAAATAAAAATGCATTTCAGATGAAACCGAGGTGGATGAACGAACGAGTGTAAAGGTAAAAGAGGCCTTCACCACATTATCCATCCACTTACGAAACAGATGTTACCTATGACCAAATGCATTCCCATAGTAATGTTGTTAACTAACATTATTTTATCACAAAAATATATTTTGGAAAATTCTTGATACCCCAAAGAAGATTTTAAATAATTTCAAGAAAATTGGTATCCTTGAAGCTGCAGTCAGTCTTCAAAAACTATGTTGTTGTCTTAGACCAAATATAAGGGGACACACTTGTAAAATCCCTTGGTCTTCCATCACCACACAATGTAGGCAGTAAAAAAATACACAAGCAGTTAAAAATAAGGTCAATCTGAGTCATATAAAAAAACATTTCAGTAGTCTGGAATAGTTGAGAATTTGCTAGGAATATATGGGTCCAATAAAAATTGTGAAGGAGACAAAGAAGAACCTAAAGATGACTTTCACATTTTAATTTCACATTTTAGCCAGTTCTCTAGGTTGTGAAGTTGAAAATCCTTTAAAAACAATTAGATTCCACCTTTATAACAGCAAGCTGTTTGAAAGGGTTGCACAAAAATAGCTCATCCTGAGAGTGACCTATAAAATTAAATTCAAGTGTCAGATCAAATGTGCTGTGGTAAGATGAGACCTAAGTTCAAGATTTTTGCCATGTACGCCATTGGCATGTTTAGTGGAGGGAAATGGGGAGGGCATACAATGCCAGCCTCCACACCAGCTGTAAAATATGGTGATGTATCATTGATGTATTACAGTGGTGTGAAAAAGTGTTTGCCCCCTTCCTCATTTCCTGTTCCTTTGCATGTTTGTCACACTTAAGTGTTTCGGAACATCAAACCAATTTAAACAATAGTCAAGGACAACACAAGTAAACACAAAATGCAATTTGTAAATGAAGGCGTTTATTATTAAAGGTGAAAAAAAATCCAAACCATCATGGCCCTGTGTGAA
>JAFFST010000962.1:0-11747 GCA_022414735.1 Noturus placidus | reverse complement strand
ACCCGGAGGAAACCCCCGACACACGGGGAGAACATGCAAACTCCACACACACATGGCCCTGGCGGGACTCGAACCCCGGACCCTGGAGGTGTGAGGCGGACGTGCTAACCACTAAGCCACCGTGTGCCCTTCATCTATTCTATTTATTTTATTTTATCTATTTATTTATTTATATTCTTTTTTTAATATTTTCACGTTTGTTACGGAAAATATAACCCCCCCCACCACCACCTCCAATTGTACACTTGGTTTGGCCCAGAGTCAACGCAAGTTCGGTGATGTATTTTAGCAGTTTCTCCATGCTGTGGCAGCTTCGATCACTCAGAAACCACGTGACTTCAAACAGTAACTGTAATCCTAAACCTATGTTCTACATATACAAAATTTCAGTACCAAATTTTGGAAGTTTGGCTGCGTGGGGGGGGGGGGGCATTAGCGCGTGGACCCCCCACCCAATGTCCAAGCGCTTGGACCCCCCCAATGTCCATAACATGGTTACGCCCTTGCGTCCATCCATCCATCCGTGCACCTAGTAAATGGTGGATAAAATGGTCAGTATAAACTTGGCACTGAGTGTGTATACACAACAGAAACAGATTACAAAAGTGAAAAGGAAAATGTGAAAGTGAAAATGAAGACTAAGGAGCATTCTGAGGAAGTTAAAGTAATGGAATATCATAACCTAGGAATTAGATGTAAAATTGAATCTAAGAGGGTGGACACTCCATTAAAGGGCTAGTTCACCCAAAAATGAAGATTCTGTCATCTATTACTGACCTTCATGTGGTTCCAAACTCATAAGACTTTTGTTCATCTTCGGAACACAAATGAAGACCTGTGAGATTTCTGTTCATCCATGTACAGTCAGAGTAACCAGAAATTTCAAGCTCAAAAAAGTTCATAAAGGCAAAAAAAATAAATAAATAACTGAGATAACCATGACGCTTGCGTGTTGTGTTGATGCAAGAGCGAACATTTTTTTTGTTGAGAGCAGACCAAAAAAAATGCAGGTCCTCCTCTATGTCAAAATCTGCAGACATCTTTGTTACAAAGATTGTAATATGTGACTCAGTTTGTGTACAGCATTCCTCTTCCTCTGCTGTAAACAGTGCAGAGCTTATGGGTACCTTTGTATCGCGAGAACGCTCTCGAAAAAAAAGTCCGCTCTCGCATCTATACAACTTGCAAAAAAAAAAATTATCATAAGAAACTTCACCTTTCCACAGGACATTGGTCCCAAACACAAGGCCAAAGCCATGCAGGTGTGGTTAAAAACAAAAAGGTGAATGTTGTACAGTGGTCAAGTCAAAGTCCAGATCTGAACCCCACTGAGAATCTGTGGCACTGTTTGAAAATTGCAACAAACAACATCCAGTCAAGCTGAACAGCCTGGAACAGCCTGGAGGGGTATGAATAGTTATTGATAGCCAGGGCAGGGAGAGTTAAAGTGATGGACACAAAGTGAAAATCTGAAAAGTGGTGCAGGGAAACATTGATGTCTAGAATTGAGGAAGGTCAACTGAAGACTAGGTCCAGGTCGTCTCTTGTGCTTCGGAGTTCCAGGTCATCTCTTTTGACAATTGAAGGTCTGGTGAAAAGAGAACAAGAATGAGCAGATGCAAGAGGACCGGAGGCTGAAGTCCCCAAGGAAAGTGGATGAGGTTTCATCAGAAGGGAAGAGACTAAGGAGGATGTTTGCTATGAGTTCATTTCTAAGATTTCTCCAGGAGGTTGGGTGGGTAGTAGATAACATCACTATGAAGATTAATGGGAGAGATAACAATAACAGTATAGACTTGAAGCGGATGAAGGTGTGAAGTGCCATTTCTTGGTCAAATACGAGCCTGTGCAGCAATGGCAGGGTAGAAGGGCGGCAAACAAATTGTGCATAACATAAGATGTACTACAGTCAGTAATCTTTGTTTGTTACCAAAGCTTTGATATCTCTCCATGCTATTATCCCCAGTCGCAATAGTTACATATAGTACATCTCCCTAAACTGACTCCTGAAATAGATGGTTGGAAAAAAGAAAAGTATGTGGTGGTTCATCAAGGTCAGGTATATTGTTGCCTCTGCATTATAATTTTATGTCTCAGTGTTCTTTCTCAGGTAAGTTCTTCAGACTATCAGGGGACATACAGTATATCTTATGATTCCTAATTTTTTTTTACAGCAGCTCAACTGTTTGCTAAAACCTCACCGTTAGAGGGCAGCAGCGTTCAGTGCATTGCCTGTCTGGCTCAGTACGTTTACATGGACAGCAATACTCTAATTATTGACCTTATTCTGAATAAGACAATATTGTGATTAAGGTGACTATATTAGTTGCTTTTAGAAGATTCCTTTTATGTTCTCGGTTATAGAACATAGATCGATTAATGGCACACGTCATTACGTCCCCACGCCACAGCATCCGATGTTCCCTCCAGAATATCACATATTAACGTACAGTTCATCTTTGTTATGGTACCGTATACAGTTTTGGGTTTTTCAAGTGCAGTTAATTATTTATCCTGCTATACATGCTAATAGATGAATGCTTGAAGCCATGGGCTGCATTCGAAACCATGTACTTACCTACTATATAGTAGTCGAAATACACATGTATTTCGACTACTATACAATAGATTAGTGCACAGTTTAGGAAGCAGCCGTGCTGTCTTGTTTGCCATCAAACAGTTGAGCACTGCCGTGTGTGTACGTGTCCTGTCACAAAATGCGGTGAAAACTCCCACTCGACGTTAATAATGTGATTAAAGTGTTTAAATGTCTGTAATGCATGTTGATAATGTGACTAAAATAGGAATACTGCAAATGTCTTAATTCGATTTGTGTTTACTACGAGTATGACTTTAGATAGATTTAGGTAATCAATAATCGCTATTTACATGGTAGTTTCTTAATCAGAATATCGCCTTAGTCAGGTTAATAACGGATTATTATTGTCCATGTAAACATACTGACTGACACTAAAATGCACAAGCAAAATGCAAATAGGATCTACAAAGTGATATACTGTACAGTATATGTTATCTTTGTATTTGAGATTTAGCCACCTTTTGTTACATGGAATAACAGACTGTATAGTACATTCACACATAAGTATCTGGGAGTTGACCATGGCCATGTCAAATTTGAGGATGTGATTATATTTTGCTGCTGTTCATAGTTCACATGGGGTATTAAACAAAAGTGCATGAAAAAATGTAGATATAAGACAAACATTATTATAATACTGTTCATCCGCAGCAATTGTCATGACATGTGGATGACATATCCTGAGAGAATCCATAAAACAAAGCAATGTTATTAGCACCATTGTTGTATATTAAATTGATCCAAATTGTATAATGTTGTAATAATTAATTTCTCATGGGCTCTGGGTAAATCCTTCAGCAGTATGGCAGTAGCAACATGGAAAATTTATGAACCTTGCTAAAGTGGAAGCAGCATAGCCATCATCATTCCTGGTATTTTAGTTCCAGAGCAGTTATAACATGTCTGGGGGAAACGATTACTTATTTAGGTGTATCACTCACACGTTTTAATTGATCATGGATGCATTACTAGCATTGCTGTGGAATTTTAAATGTACACCAGTAGGATTATACTAGGGAAACCATTCTCCAGGGGTGTCAGTGTAATCTCTTTCCCCTGCGTTCTTAATCATAAAAGCAAATGGATGAAACTTGTAGAGGTGAGAGGAAAAAACAGATAGATTACCATCATCAGTGTTTTATTGTAAAGACATTTCAGATGTAATATATTGTAATACATGTGGGAAGCTGCTTTTCTTCCAGTACCAGGTAACACAGTTCTTAAAAAATGGATGAAACTTGATAGCCTAAGTGAGATGTGTAACATAAAATAATAACACAGACTGCTTAATAAGCCATGCAATATAGTTTATTTATGTTGCCAATGTCAAGTGTGACATACAGTACATGATACAAAAAAAACAACAACAACAACAACAACAACAATAATAATAATAATAATAATAATACAAAATCAATTACCTACTGTCCAAACAAAAAAATGTCTGATAAACTAGGCATTTACAGTCCTAATTGAGGTATATATTGGTTAATTAATCTTGGTGCATTAACTCTAGTTAAGTTTAACAGAGATCCTGAAAACAGAGCAAAAGTTAGAGTTACAGTATATCCGTCATATGACTGACTGTTTAAACCTAAAACAAAACATTATTTACTTCAAAGCATGTATTTACTTACAAACTATTTGACATGCAATGTAAAATTTACCTTTCCCTGATGAACAGATAATAAGAATGTTATAAAGCAACACATGGTGATTGAGAATACACAGGCTGCTCAATGCAGCTACTGGAGACAATGTCATGATTTCTCACATGAGCACTGGGGAACTGATTTCTCCGGAAATTTGGGCCAAAGAGGAACTGAATTGTAAACAGGGGAACTGAATTCTCCCTAACTTCAGGCCAAGCCGAGTGTAAGGATTAAAATGAAAAATGGAGGGGTCTCTGTGGCTTAGTGGTAAGCATGTTTGCCTCACACCTTCAGGGTTGTGGAGTCAAATCGTACCTCCACCCTGCATACACAGGGTTTCAACTGCTTACCCCCGGCTTCCTTCCTAAGCCCAGGCTGCTTGGCACTTCCAAATGGTCTATAGTGTGTGAATGTGTGTGCAATAGGACACAATGTGATTGTGTACTGCAATGGACCCTGTGTAGGATAAGCAGTACGGAAAATGGATGGATGAAACATGGATTCTTGTTATATGTTATGGTTGATTATATTTCGCATATCAAGCCACACAGCGACCAATCTTGAAATAAATTGTTAATGTAATGAAGTATGTACAGTATGCATAAATTTAAAAAAGGATGGTTCTGATATATGGAGTGCATTTTTCACTGTGTGCCTCATTCATTAGAGAATAATACATATATTCTACTACAACAGTGAGCAGCAGACATGCAGAGTGGCATGATGAAGATATTCACCACACTCATCCACAGGGACCTAACACAGGGCAAACAGGTATGACATACCTGTAGACAGGGCATCAAACACCTGAGAAAAAAGAAGTGAGGAACAACAAAACTGTGAGAATATTGTTACATGAATTCAATAGTTTGAGATTTGATATTTGCATCTGATATTGCTGTAGCAGTAGTGCATTGCTTTTCATAGAGCATGAAATTTGTAACAGGTGAACACAGCAGTGCACTGGAAGGTGTGTGAATTCTGAGGATTGACCTTACCAGATGTGTAAGCAGGCCAGCAGTGCAAAAAAACAACCAGAGAGGCAGGAAACGGGGACTGCAAACAGTGCCGTGAGGCAGCGGTAAGTCCAGATTCGTGCTGACTCAAACCCAATGCTACTGTACACCCAAACACGTTCATAAGTGTGTGACGAGGCTGGCTCGGCCAAAACATCACTAAGCTCCATCTGTAGAATCAACAAGAGGCCAAAAAAAAAAAAAAAGGCCAATTAGCTAATGAGAGAAATGGATCACATGTACTTTTACTTTTACAGTATGACAATATCTTTGTACACACTAGGGATGTATTTGAATATGGACACATTCTACAGATATGACGCTTGTGGGCATGAGCTAGCAGTCAGATGATACTGTAAGCTTGTGGGACCAAAAATCATCACATTCATAAATACGCATTTACATAATTACAGCATTTATTTATTCATCCTTAGTAACTGCTTGGTCAGGATGGCCGTGTTTTAAATTAGGCTCCTTCATGTATATTTTGGGAAATAGAACTAACAGAAATTCATTAGAAATTGTTACTTTGATGTGTGTCCCAAACACAAAGCAAAAGAAAAAGAAAAAAGAAGAAGTTTAGGCCTGGCCACTTCAGGTTCTGATGCTGCCTTCGGGTCCTGTAAAGAAATATTATAATTATGCGGTGGCTGTGGCTCAGTCGGTAGAGCGGGTCATCCACTAATCGTAAGGTTGGGGGTTCGAATCCCGGCCCGGATGACTCCACATGCCGAAGTGTCCTTGGGCAAGACACTGAACCCTAAGTTGCCCCCAATGGTAAGCTAGCAACTTGCATGGCAGCTCTGCTACCATTGGTGTGTGAGTGTGTGTGTGAATGGGTGAATGAGACACAGTGTAAAGCACTTTGGATAAAAGCGCTATATAAGTGTGCCATTTACCAATTATGAGGTGAGAGCACTAAAATGACCCCACAATATTGTTATTACAACTCAGGAATTCAAAATTTTCTATGAATTTTCTATAATTTTCTATTTTCTATGCGAAAGTAAGAAAAAAGTCATTGCAGACAAAAATATGAATGTGACACCTACAGCAGACAGTAAGATTTAAGTGGTCATTTCTTCACTTTTTTTGAGTAAATAAATTTCTTGTTTTCAATGATACAAAAAGGTACAGATAGTGGTATTGCGTTAATTAATACACACAAGCCTAAAACAACCAGTGTTGGTTGTGTTTGACATTAGTAAGTAGCTAATAAAATTTCTGTAAAAACTTGGCATTACCTTCTATATCATGCAAAAAGAATGACTTGATTTACTTGAGAACACCTTGGCATTTAACGGTAGTCAAAACTTTGCATACTATAAAATTGAAGACTTCCTTCAGTAAACCTACGGTCTCACCTTCAAGTGGTTGTTGGCTCCATAGGGATCTCTGGTTTCACCATAGCTTATGGAAACTCGGGAGCTGGAGCAGAACTCTGATGGGGGAGTTGGAGTGGGCTGGATCATTATCTCTTCCTCGTCATAGTCATCATCATCTATTTTGCAATCCACCAAGTACTCATCAGACATCATGGTGCCTACAGTGCATCAGATCATACCCAAATATTTACAACATACCATCAAATCAATTATTAGCACATCACTTAAAAGTGACAGGTGTGATTTTCAAAATTGACAGCACTGTCTGAATAACTAGCCGACTAATTGGTCTCTGTATTATTAGGCTAGCTTGTGATGTGTGGATGCAGACAATCAATTATATAAATAACTAACACTGACAGGCCTATTCATCAAGTAAATAAATAATTATATCCTTTCATTGTATGAAAAACATCTTTACAGGAAATGGTGACTGTAATGGATTATACACCTGATATAACACTGATAACTGATATAACAACTGACCTGTGTAAGAGTAATTTTTTATTACATTATCAGAGGACTCTACTGACAGGTGTAAGCGTAGCACCAAATTTAAATGTATACCCCGATATGTGAATATATTGACATAGTACATAACTATAAAAGAAATAGCAAGAATAATAATGTTAATACTAAAATGTTAGGAAAATAATACATAAAAATAATATAATTGTTTAAAAAAAAAAATATATATATATATGTGTGTGATCATTAATATAGCTATAGAATTACAGTATGTCTATGAAGTTTCATGCAGGTCACTTTGGTCTCTATAAATTGATTGATTCATGCACTCACTAGTAAGTACTAGTGTTTTTGTCTTTTAGTGCCATGTTAGACAGAGAGCCTATATTTAGCATCAGTGAATATTTTCTCACTTACCCACTTCAATTTAGTCCTGGTATGTTCCTGTACAATGATTTATATCTGCTGAAACAGGTTCTAATTTATAATATGGTTATCAGATAAGATGTGTGAAAGAGATCTTTGTCTGTAATATAGTATAAACTAGAATGCAGAAGAAGAGATGAGGCAGTCCCGTAGTTGTGACCTCACTTTTTTTTCCTGACCACTCGCCTGTATCATATAGCAGGAGTGTCAGTCAAGTGGTGTGTGTGAGCATGTGTTGGTGCCCAGTGAAGAATTAGAAAGGGGAATATGGGGTTATTTTGGGTAAGGAATGGCATGGGCCTATAGATGAAGAGAGATCATATTACTACTGAATAGACTATTCAAACACACACACACACACACACACACACATACACACACACACACACACACACACGCACGTTTTAAGTCATCTACTAAAAATAAAAAAAGGTAGCTATGTTCATTAATACAGATATTTTATATACAGATAATAAAAATAATTCAGGGAAAACTTTTACTTGATAAATGATCACATAGATATCTTATATTATTAAATGTGCCTTTGAAAATATTTGGTTATGTGAGCTATAAGGTTATTAAACACAGACACAGAAAATTCATTCTTGATCAAATGTATTTTAGAATTGACATCTTTTATTGTGATAATATTTCGAGTCATACAACAAGTCATTATGTAACATATTTGTCATTATGTAACACATTATAAAACACGTTTTCAGAAAGGATATAGGAGTGAGTGGCACAGTCAGCTTGTAAGGCTGCATATAAGAAACACACATAAGACCAAAGCAAATTTCATCATGGTTTTTTCTCAGTTCATACATATATTAGGAATATCTCTGGAATCATTTGGTCAATTAATACTTGCTGACTATTTGAGCTTTTGAAGGTTCTTTAGCTTAATAACTAGCCTAATCTTGAATTCCAGATGCACTCACATGAATCTTTAGGACTGATACTCTAATAAACAAGCTTCCTGTAATGAAAGCACTTGGCTACCTTGTTAGCCTGACAGGATTGCAGTATTTTCTCAAGTCATGTTTGTATCATCCTTGTATTTGGCACAAACGTCTGACGACGGAAGGTTGTGAGTTCTAGCACTGCCAAGCTTCCATTGCTGAACCCTTGTGCAAGGCCCTTAAAACCTCAACTGCTTAAATTGGGGCGGCTGTGGCTCAGTCGGTAGAGCGGGTTGTCCACTAATCCACTAACCGTGGGGTTGGCGGTTCGAATCCCGGCCCGGGTGACTCCACATGCCGAAGTGTCCTTGGGCAAGACACTGAACCCTAAGTTGCCCCCAATGGCAAGCTAGCACCTTGCATGGCAGCTCTGCTACCATTGGTGTGTGAATGTGCTCTCATTAGTAAGTCGCTTGTAAATGTAAAAAATGATATTTCTGTAAAGCTGCTTTAAGACAATGTACCATTGTAAAAAGCGCTATACAAATTGATAAATTTTAAATGTATAAATGAGATGAATGTAAGTTATTATACTAGAAACATTGACATGATATGACTAATGCCCTGTCAGACTGGCTTGTGTTTTATAGGCTGTATGCAGCCTTACAGGCTAAGCTGCCTTTTAGTCAATATAACTCTCCTCCCTTCTGAATGCAGTAGAGCAAGGGGAAACCCAGGACATGTGTACACTAGGGTTTAGTAGGAAGTGAAAGTGCTGCTGTACTACCTGTGGTTGCATCGGCTTGTTCACAGTTTGGTCAGACATATCAATCATTCCCATCTACAACTCTTCATTTATCTGTATCCCTCTCTCTAGGTGCTCCTGAACGATCAGATGTAACATAAACACTTGTCTTCCCAGATATCCTTCTTCCCAGATATCGCACTTTTTGTGCGTGACAAAGATAAAATAAGTTGGTGGGGTGAAGTGTAGCAACATATTGTCGTTGCAAGTATTTTGGTTGTTACACTATTCCTACATGAGACATTTTTGCATGTGTGTATCCAAATGCGTCACTTCTTGCACTTCTTGTACAATGATCTTTGAATTGAAGATTTTACATTACACATACGAGTGCATAAAGACTATGATGGGAAAAGAAATCACACTAATGTATGGTGTAACCGAAATAAGGTCTTTCCACTTTTTTCCTTCTTCTTCTGTGACTATGTTGCAAATGCATAGTCTTAGATTAAATAGCATATTCCAGCATTTTCAGTGCATGGTCCTTCATTCATAACAGTGGCCATACTGTTTTGTTTTTTGTTTTTTTTTTTAAAGTAAAGGATTTGTCTAGTTTTAATGCATCTCCTCTTCTGTAGAAAGAGTTAAAAAGAAGTTCAGTAAGGTCAGGTCAACAAATATAATCATCTAACAAAATGAAAATAAAATAATTAATTATTAAGCAAACAACTTGGAAATAAAAATAATCATTAAAAAACAGAATTATTATAAAAATATTACTTAAAAAAAATAAAATAAATGTCGTCTATTCCAGTTGCAGCCAGAATGAAAATTTATGTTTATAGCCATGTTCTCTCTCTGAATGATAGACGACACACTCATAAAGCCGTGGATTTTTACGTTTGTAGGCAATAACCAATAAGTCCCAATGATAGTGAAAGTTACACTACAATAAAATGCTGCATTCCAGAACTGTTTTTAATATGCCCTCATTAACTTTCACATTATTTCCCCTTCAGGGATTGAACAGCACCTGTGCGTGGGCTGTGAGATTATGTCTTAGAGACTTGAGGGATTTAGTAAACCCAACTGTAGTAAATACTAGAAATTGCCCAAAAGACACAAAAATATTTGAAAAATAGCATTTGGAAAGTTACATAGCCATATAGCAAACAAATGCATTCTGGTTGAAAAAATTGGGTACCACAAACGAGGGGCTGTTGCAAGGGCATGTTAAAAACAGTAGATGAATGTATGGAAATAAATAAGTTACTCCACTGCACATCACTATAATTAATTATTATTGAAACGGGGCAATAACAAATGATACTGTACATTACCGTACCATTACGTTTATGATAAGCACAAACAAAACCAGTAACATGACCAGTGAATAGTTTCAATACCATTATGAATGAAAGGCTCACTGGCACTACATGAACCAAAGTCCCTTTTTATAAACAATATTTTTTTCTTCAGAATTGAGGTTTCACAAACATCATATTATATTTTAGAAAAAATATATTAATCTCTGCTGTATGTTAGCTCTTGGCCTTGCCTTGCATTCATGCATATTCTGCTCTCTTTCTTTTATGCCTCCTCCATCAGTCCTGCTGGTCGGAGGGTTTGAAGAGGCCTCGGTTGCGCAGGCTGAATCCTGACTGAATCCCCCTCTTTATGGACTGCCGAGAAGGTGCACTGGACACTGAGGGGGAGGAGGAGGAGGAAGAGGACGTCGCTGATGAAACATTGCTGTCTTGAGGAGGTTGCCGGGAAAGGAGCTCTTTGAATACCGAGTTCATCTGCCGGGTGATGTCCTGAGGGGGTGAGAGAGAGAGCGAGAAAGAGAGAGAGAAAGAGAGAGAGCGAGAGAGAGCGAGAAAGAGAGAGAGAGAGCGAGAAAGAGAGAGCGAGAGAGGGAGAAAGAGAGAGAGAGAGCGAGAGAGAGAGAGAGCGAGAAATAGAGAGAGAGAGAGAGCGAGACAGAGTGATATTAAACTACTGTCTTAAGATTGAATTAAGTCATAAAAGCAGTGCAACACATAATCCAGGTAATTTTAGTTGCACATAGTCTTTCAAAGACAGAGATCAACAGATTGAACGAGTAGAAACCTGTTTGGGATGAAAGCCTTCAGCCCTTTACAGGTAATATTAAGGAAGCCTGGTCTACACACTAAAATACAGTAAGTTGGAAAATGTAGTAAGTTAAACCTTATCAACTGACTGCACTGTCTGTCTCTCTGCTGTTCCTCCAATGGGCCTGACACTGTCCAAGGTATGTCTCCGTTCCTGTAGACTGAAAGAAAAAACAAAGATATTTATAAAGTCAATCATTTGTCTCTACTTTCCAGATGAATAAGAGTACTTAGTAATTATTGATCTGTTGAATTTGTGGTGTAATGGGCTGAGTGTATTCTGTGGTATAACAGGCTGAGGTTATAATTGAATAGAGAATTGCACATATATGCATACACTGCAAGTATTTTCTATCTATCTATCTATCTATCTATCTATCTATCTATCTATCTATCTATCTATCTATCTATCTATATAT
>JAFFST010000958.1:23172-34764 GCA_022414735.1 Noturus placidus | reverse complement strand
AAGCGGCTCAAGCCACAGTTAGAACACAACCCAATAAAACATTGTTCTATGGATTTAGATTATGCTTTAAATAATAATTTTAAATGCAGGTAACATACTGAGTACACTTCACTAACATAATAATATGTAACATATATAATATGTATGAAAGTGAGTTATACATATTGATTACATGTCATAGATATTTCTATGTATATTTTCTATACAGTCAATGTTATTATGAATTAATACCATTCACTAAATTAAGAAATCTTACTTTAATCTTCAGAATTGAATGTGTTAATGTTAATTTGAGTAATGTGTTTTCTCTTTCAGACCATCCATCCATCTTCAACCGCTTACTCCTTTTCAGGGTCACGGGGGAACCTGGAGCCTATCCCAGGGAGCATCGGGCACAAGGCGGGGTACACCCTGGACAGGGTGCCAGTCCATCGCAGGGCACAATCACATACACACTCTCATTCATACACTACGGACACTTTAGACACGCCCATCAGCCTAACATGCATGTCTTTGGACTGGGGGAGGAAGCCGGAGTACCCGGAGGAAACCACCGACACACGGGGAGAACATGCAAACTCCACACACACATGGCCTTGGCGGGACTCATTATCATTATTAATTTATAAGAAAGCATAAAAGGCAGAATTATTGGTATCGGCCAATATCACTCTGAAAAATCCGTTATCGTATTGGCTAAAAATTTTTGTATTGGAGCATCTCTAATCAGGATATATGTAGCATTGAGACTTCAAAGCACTTCTGTAAGTTGCTCTGGATAAGGGTGTCTGTTGAATGCCGTAAATGTAAATAAGCGTTTTAGTGTTTTCCTTTATTTGTTTATTTAATTATTCATTTATTTATTTCCGTTGGCACAGTGGGTAGCACTCAAATAAAAAAAATTCGGTCAATACCACACCCATTTCTGGCCTAGCTCTCAAATCAGATATAACTTTCTGGAGAACTAGATACGAACAATCACGTTGTCATCTTGTTTGTAAAATTTTGCTTTACCAGTTATTTATTTATGTATTTTTTTTTTTAAATGGACTCAAAAACAAAGTAAGCCACGGACTCTTATTCAGCTTTCTCCACCGGATATTGCAAAACAGGAAGTTTTTATCCGTGCTTATGAAAAATGCTGCGTTTGACTTTTTTCGTAAGTGGTAACTCCCAGTTTAGAAAAACGTCATTCCGAGTTCCACGAATTCGACATACGAAGTAGGGTAACAAAAACAAACGGGGAAGGAAGTCGTAGTTGAGAAGACTACCACATGTTGACGAATAGGGATTTCAAGTTGATGGGGAGTTTTCTTTGGCTTTTACTGGTTGGAGGTTGGGAATTACACGTTGCGACCGCGAGTCGAACGCAGTAATAGTAGTAGAATAATTTTGCTATTTTCTGAGTGACTGTCAATAATTGAACTAATAATCTTTGATACATATATATATATATATATATAGTTGTTTGACAAAATGCTGTCTTTAGACTTTCTCGACGATGTTCGGCGAATGAATAAGCGCCAGGTGAGTATTTAAAAGCTAGCTAGCTGAGTAGCATGTTGATACACTGAACGAATTAGTACACGTCAGCTCAACACATGAGTGCCTAAACCTAAATGATTGTGTATAATCCATGAATTGTGTTGGTTCTCTCAATGAGATACGTCAAATCGACTAGTTAAATGTATTTAAACGATTAGGGGTATCACAAACCTAGCTTGAAGTAGGAAATTTGCTTGCTGACTATTTGCCTTACAAATGGATGATTTCAACTGATGGTCTACTTTAACGCAATTGATTGCTTTATATAGAGCTTAACATATAACCATGTGGAATGCCATTAGCGTCAGCCGCCACAGAAATGTTAACAAGAGTGCTGTAACTTAGAAATTGATGTGCCTTTCAGCTGTACTACCAGGTGCTGAATTTTGGCATGATCGTGTCTTCGGCGTTGATGATTTGGAAAGGCCTGATGGTTGTGACTGGAAGCGAAAGCCCAATTGTTGTTGTTCTCAGGTAAAGGCATTTTAACTGCTTTGAATACTTTTGGTGACCGTGGTCAAAAAGAGGCCATGCCTATGACTGAATCCAGTGTATGCAAATATGTTTCAGGTGTTAAGAGTAATTACACCCCAAAACGTTTTCATTTAACAACTCAAACGAATTGTGTTTGTAAGAATAAACCCAGAGGTGAGCACATCATAAATTTGTTAGCTAGCCCACCAGGCCAATGAGAGTTCCAATGTGCTGCCCAGTCCAATATTTAGTTTGCCCAGAATCCTAATCGATTAAAATAAAAAATGGTAGCTGAATGTAATAACGTGTTCTCTACTTAACTGCACTTATGCATCAGACTAAGGAAAACGAGTGAGTGTTATCTTGCTGCACATTATGTTTGTGCCATTGGCCAGTTAACTAAGGTGTTGTGCTAGCAGGAGAGTCATATGACAGTTGAGCTGTACACTGGAGATCACACCAAAGACAATGCTTGTAGCAGAGGTGCCACTACAGCATTAGTATTGGTGGTGGTGGTTAAAAATTCATTCTATTTAAATCTCGAATCAAATCAATACATTATGAATAGTTTGCAAATTGTAGGATATTTAGATTTATTTAAAAGTAAATTCTGTGATAGCAAGTTTAGATATTTCACACGTTTTGAAATTTAACTTCTGGTTTTAAAACTTTGAATTCCTTCTCCCTTTCATAAACCTGCAGTCCCCTTCAAAAGTATTGGAACAGCAAGGCCTATTCTTTTGTTTTTGCTATGCACTGAAGGCATTTGGGTTTGAAATCAAAACATAAATGAGACGATATGTTAGAATTACAGCTTTCATTTCCTGATATTTACATCTAGATATGTTAAACAATAGACCTCCCAATTTTTAGGTGAGAAAAAGTATTCAGTAGGTACAGATAGTCTTAATGTAAATGCAAGTGAATAACACTTACATATCCCATTGCAACAACTGCATCAAGCCGGCACCTCACTGACATTACCACACTGTTCAATTCTCTTTTCTGATGTTTTTCCAGGCTTGTACTGCAGATTTTTTCAGTTATTTGTTTTTGCTTGTTTTTCTTGCTTCAGTCTCCTCTTGATGGTAGTGTATTTTGGGTCATTGTTTTCCTACATGATGAAGTCCCTCCCAAATAGATTGGATGATTTTTCTGTGTAAATTGGCAGACAGAATATTTCTGTAGACTAGATGAGTTGCATATGGTGGCCGAGAAGTACCAAACAAAATAAGCCTGACAGCAATGTAACAAATCCGACAAAATGGAAAAGGTAGGTAAAGTTTGGAATGAAATACTTACTGCTGTTTCGATGATACAGCTGTCAATCTAGATATACAGGAAGTACAGCAGGCTGTAGTAAATGGGATGTGTGGTCGGTTAGATTTAAGAACAAAAAAATGTATATATTTACATAAGAATCTTCACGCAAGTGTTACTTTTCTCATAAAAAACGTGATTTCATTGCTTATGCTAAACTTAATTTATTCAAGTTTCTAAAGTTATCTAAAGTGAGTGTGAGCAATTAACATAGTATTAACATAAACCAATTACATTTTGAAATCTTGTGGGTATGTTGTTGCTGACAGGTTCTACAACTGTAGTATGTAAATTAACATGGCTAAAACATGTGTGGTATGGTGTAGTGGTAATGTGGTGGTTGCAAAATACCAGCAACCTGGGTTAGATCCTCAGTTGAGATTGTGGCTTCAATTAGCTTTTTTGACTGAAGAAAGACGTTTTGTGTGCGCGCGTGTAAATATGAATGTCCTTTCTCAAAGTAGCATTGAATTAATTATTTTTTTCTCCTTTCTTGCCAATGGACACTTTTTAATTGTTATTTTCTTAGATTTAAAGTTTCACTATTGACAAAAACTGGTTTGAAGTGAGGAAAAACCTTATGAATTTACTTAATTCAAAAGTATACATCAGTTCCATGTGATCGAATTGGGTTACATTGACATTTGTTTTCAGATATCCAACATGATTTGATTATATTTTCAACTTCACGCTCTTACCTGAGCTGAGGATCGAACTAAGGTTGCTGATATTCTGCAGCCACCACATTACCACTGCGCAATTCTACCACACACATTGTCGTAATGTAATTGGTTTATTGGTTTGCTAATACTGTGTGAATTGATTATACTCATATTACATAATTCAGTCTGATTAACTTCTTCAAATTAAGTTTAGCATAAGTAATGCAATCATGCTTTGATGAGAAATGTAATGTTCTTATGTAAACCATATGTAATATTTTTTCATAACTCTAACCAAACACTAGGGCTGCATGATTATGGGCAAAATGATAATCGCGATTACTTTGATCAATATTTGATCACAATTATTTATCACAATTATTCATGATTTTGGGGACAACATTTTTTTTGCACTTTCACATTTAAATAAACAAACCACTGCTTTCACCTACATGTTATGCTACATTCCTACTAATGTATAAATCTTTGCATCAAATTAGACTGATTCTTAAAGTGCATCATCTCGTAGAAGCAAAATATAAATAAAATTGTACCCAAAATATAGGATAAGTAAAAATAAAAATGCCATCAACCAAATGAAAATATACAATCAAATATTAGGGATGCACCAAATGTTCGGCAACCAGAATTATTTGGCCGGAAATGGCAAAAAAAAAGCATTTTTGGTGTTCAGTCGAAAGTGAAAATGCAGAATAAATTTAACCGAATAATGACACGTTTGATGATGCGATCAGATAGTCTAGCAATCCGAATAAGACGCACGAATGTCACGACCTCGATGAGGGGACGTGCGCATGCACGAGCTACGTCCACGAGCCATTTGAAGCAGGTAAAGACGTATTTATTTAAGGGTAGACAGACAAATCCAAATCGTAATCCAAAAAACGTAGTCAAGACAGGTAAAGGTTTTAGGCGTGCAGCCACCAGGCATCAAAGGGGAAAAGCTGGAATCAAAGTCGTGGTCACAGAAAACAGGGTGAAAACACAAAACAAGAAACTTGTGCTAGTACTGGGACTGGGAGCAGAAAAACCAGCCTGGACTAAATGAATTAATCTATAGTTTAAACTAACTAAATCTATCAAGGAACATAACATTAACAACGCATCTCACTATACTATATCTACTATAATATTCCGCGAGGTGTACAGGGATGCGAGGGGTATATATCCCCAATATAATCAGTCGTATATAACCAAATAGAACCATTTTTTGCACTCTTGTCAATGTACTTTTTAATGCACATTTTTGTTGTAGCCTACAGAGTCAGTTATAGGCCTAACATAGGCTATTCAAGGGGGGCTCAAAGATGACCACACACAAAATATATTTTACTAATTTATTTATTTAAAGTTATATTGTGACTTATTGGTAGCCTATGTCTGGTGGAATGAAAAAAAAAAATGTTAAATATTTTGAAATTGTAGTTTTTGTACCTGATGTTTTTCTTTGAAAAGCAAGACAAATAGTAAAAAGCACATTTTGACTATTTAATTTATGCAATGGTGAAAAAAATGGAAAAATAAACGGGGAAAAAACCATAACTTTAGTGTGTCATCTCTGTATTTCTTTGTGAATTCCATTCTGACTTTCTGATTCTTAAGTCCCGTTCAAACTGGGACGTTTTTTCAGCGTGTTAAATGGTCCATTTAATGCCCCATGTCTAAATCAATGGTTGTCAATGGGAGTGTTCACACCCACACGTAAAATGTGTGATGTCAAACTTTTTTTAACGTTGCGAGGTTAATTTTTTTGATGCGCCGCATTACAAACTGGCCAGCCAGTGAGATTTACGCTTTTTCTCACGTGCCGGGAGCTGCTGAAGTTACATAAAAAGACGACTGATGGCGCTCAAGCACAAAACTGTCTTGCAGAGCATACGTTGATTCCTGAAGAAGACGCAAGCAAGAAGCTGCCCCCCCCCCCCCGAAGAGTACCTTAAGCTCTCTCTTCAACAAATTCTCATATTCTAGCTTATATTTTCATATATTGAATCATTTTCTGCCATACAGCGCTTCACTTTTATGTTGCAGCCTTATTCCAAAATGGATTCAGTTCATTATTTTTCTCAAAATTCTACAAACAATACCCCATAATGACAATGTGAAAAGTTTTTTGAAATCTTTGAAAATTTATTAGAAATAAAATACAAAAAAAGCACAGGTACATAAGTATTCACAGCCTTTGCCATGACACTCAAAATTGCGCTCAGGTGCATCCTGTTTCCACTGATCATCCTTGAGATGTTCTACAATTGATTGGAGTCTACCTGTGGTAAATTCAGTTGATTGAACATGATTTGGAAAGGCGCACAACTGTCTGTATAAGGTCCCACAGTTACCAATGCATGTCAGAGCACAAACCAAGCCATGAAGTCCAAGGAATTGTCTGTAGACCTCCGAGACAGGATTGTGTCGAGGCACAGATTTGGGGAAGGGTACAAACATTTCTTCAGCATTGAAGGTCCCAATGAGCACAGTGGCCTTCATCGTCCGTAACTGGAAGACGTTTGACCACCAGAACTCTTCTTAGAGCTGGCCGCCTGGCCAAACTGAGCGATCAGGGAAGCAGGGTCTTAGTCAGGGAGGTGACCAAAAACCCGATGGTCCCTCTGACAGAGCTCCAACGTGTCTCTTTAGAGATAGGAGAACCATCCAGAAGAACAGCCATCTCTGCAGCACTCTACCAATCAGGCCTGTATGGTAAAGTGGCCAGATGGAAGCCACTCCTCAGTAAAAGGCACATGACAGCCCAACTGGAGTTTGCCAAAAGGCACCTGAAGGACTCTCAGACCATGATGAAACAAAGATTGAACTCTTTGGCCTGAATGGCAAGTGTCCTGTCTGGAGGAAACCAGGCACCAGTCATCACCTGGCCAATACCATCCCTACAGTGAAGCATGGTGGAGGCAGCATCATGCTGGGGGGATGTTTTTCAGTGGCAGGAACTGGGAGACTAGTCAAGATCAAAGGAAAGATGAATGCAGCAATGTACAGAGAAATCCTTGATGAAAACCTGCTCCAGAGTGCTCTGGACCTCAGACTGGGGTGAAGGTTCATCTTCCAACTGGACAACGACCCTAAGCACACAGCCAAGATAACTCTGTGAATGTCGAGTGGCCCAGACTTGAACTCGATTGAACATCTCTGGAGAGATCTGAAAATGGCTGTGCACTGATGCTCCCCATCCAAACTGATGGAGCTTGAGTGGTCCTGCAAAGAAAAATGGGAGAAACTGCCCAAAAATAGGTGTGCCAAGTTTGTAGCATCATTCTCAATAAGACTTGAGGCTGTAATTGGTGCCAAAGGTACTTCAAAAAAGTATTGAGCGAAGGCTGTGAATACTTGTGCATTTTTTTTTTAAATTTTTTTATTTTTTTAATAAATTTGCAAAGATTTTAAACAAACGTCTTTCACGTTGACATTATGGGGTATTGTTTGTAAAATTTTGAGGAAAATAATTAATTTAATCCATTTTGGAATAAGGCTGTGACATAACAAAATGTGGATAAAGGGAAGCGTTGTGAATACTTTCTGGATGCACTGTACATATTTGCAAGTATTCTTAACCTCTTATTCAAATAGCTAATGTGCCCCATTATTGTGTCATTGTAATATCATATTTACAACAAAAATAGAGTCATGGTCCATACTTCATCAAATTGCAGGAATATTAACAACATTGGGCACAATAGTTGCCTTATACCCACGCTCTCCCCCAAAAAATTGGATTAAAAATTAAAATAATATGGGTCTTCCCATAAGTATGTGAATGCTATTACTATGACATTGATATTCAAATAATTACTTATTTAAAAAAAAAATAGCATATTGTTTAAAGTTAGAACTTCAAGGATTTAGCTGTTTAATTTATCATCAATTTGTATAGCGCTTTTACAATGGTACATTGTTTAAGGATTTGGGATTTTGTTGCAGTGGCCAAATCACCAAATACCTTACATTTTGCAAAAGTGCGTACATGCTTTAACTTTGTTAGAGCATGTATATTTAAAAAAAAAAATCAGTTGCTGTAGTGAGCACTGGTGCGTGCAGATATGTATTAATTGATGAAAAAACTGACACTTAGAGACACTAGATATGATTTAAATTTTATTCACGTTCACGTAAAAGAGAAAAAAACCTAACTATGGGGTGCATCCAATATTTGCGTCTTTTCTGTCATCTTTGCTCACTCAACAGAACAATTATTTCTTCATTGCTGGTACTGCTGCTTGAAAAATCCATTTTCTTTAGCCAGTTCCCAAAAAGTGTGTGAACTTTTTTGCAAACACATAAATACTTACCCTCTTCTTCTTCTCAGTGTTAAGCGGGTGTCAGAAACGGAAAGTTAACTCGGTACAGGACCACCTTCTGTATTTCTGCTTTTCAATAAGCACCATCTACTATCAGGAAGTGAATTTGCACTTTCATTCAGCACGTGGCCCTGTTTAACTCATGGGCGTGAACACATAGAAAGAAGGATTGTTTGGCCTCGTGTGAACTGGGCTTTACTGTGTAAGAATCAATTGCATTTTGTGGTACGGCCTCTATATTTCTGCTCTTGAAGAGTTTTTACAGTGGATTGCGTTACTTTCACCCATGCCCTATTGAGTGTTTTATTTTTATTGGGGTATTCTTCATAGCTCTCACAATGCTTGTGCAATGGCTCTTATCGATTTTCCATCTTTTCTCAGCTTCAGAATGGCTTTCTTTTCAAATCTCATAGATGGCTCTCTGGTCATCTTTAATTTATCCTTTTTAACATCAAATGCAGTCTTCACAGGATCAAACCCAAGGCTTAAACCAAGAGTAGACAGTCAGAGCTATTAATTGTTTAAACAATCAATCTTACAGGAAACACATGTCAGATGCATGTTCCAGTATTTATGATCACTTGAACAATGGGTGGGTTCAAACAAAAGGTGTTTAGCACATCTATAATTAAATATCAGGAAATAAAAACTGAAATTAATATCATCTCATATTCATCTTTTGATCTCAAATGCAAATGTCTTCAGTGTATAGAGAAAAAAAAAAAAAACAGATCATAAGTGCTCAGCACTATGTACAGGGGTGAACAGATTCAAATACGTCTTGATACAATGCAACTCAGTTGCTCAAACCACATTCAGAGGTGATCTAGGATGCATATGGCCACATTACATTTTTATTGTGAATGTGAATGCATTATTGAGTGCATCATTGCTGAAAAGAAGAGCTCTCTGTCGCTGGGCTAATGGATAAATGTGATGCTATAAGAGCACAGACAACAGCAGCCGCTTTTCATAGCTTCATTCATCATCTCTCTCTCATTCATTTATACGGTCATCAAGCACTTTATTAGGAACACTACTAATAGTGGATAGGGCCCTCTTTGCTCTAAAAACAGCCTCAGACATTCCATTGAGAATGTTTGGTCTTTCGTCCTTGTTGATTATATTGCATCACACAATTCCTGCAGATTTTTCAGGTGCACTTTCATGCTGGGAATCTCCTGTTCCACCACATCCTAAAGGTGTTCTGTTGGATTAAGATCTTGTGACTGGGAAGAACACTGAACTCATTGTCATGTTTATAAAACAAGTTTGAGAAAACATTTGCTGTGTGCCGCAGTGAATTATCATGCTGGAAGTTGCCATTAGAAGATGGTTAAATTCTGTCCATGAAGGGTTGCACATGGTCAACAGCAATACTCAAATATACTGTGGCATTCAAGTGATAATTGATTGGTATTAACAGGCCCAAACTCTGCCAAGAAAACATTCCCCACATCATTACTGCCGCCTCCAGCAGCTGCCTGTTAATACCTGTATTAAAACTAACTGCCTTGAATGGTGACACAAGGTAGGTTAGGTTCATGGATTCATACTCTTGGTGCCAAATTCTGATCCTACCGTCAGAAATTGAAATTCATCAGATTAGGCTATGTTTTTCTAGTTTTCAGCTGTACGGTTTTGGTGGGCCTGTGCCCACTGCAGCCTCAGCTTTCTGTTCTTGGCTGACTGAGGTAGAAACCGATGTTGTCTTCCATGGTTTTAGCTCATTCACTTCAAGCTTTGATGTGTTGTGCATTCTGTGATGCTTTTCTGATAACCACAATTGTACAGAGTGGTTTTATGACTTGCTGTAACCTTTCTGTCAGTTTGACCGTGTCTGGTCATTATCCGTTGACCTCTCTCATCAACAAGGCATTTCCATCCACAGAACTGTCACTCACCGGATGTTTTTTCTTTATTGCACTATTCTGAGTAAACTCTACAATCTGTTGTTCATGAAAATTCCATGAGATAATCAGTTAGAGAAATACAAAGAATCAGCCTTCTGGGACAATCAATCATGCCATGAACAAAATCACTGATAATTTTTTTCCCCATTCATTGCTTGATGTGAGTATTACCTAAAGCTACTGGCCTGTATTGGCACAATTTTATGCATTGCACTTCTGCCACACAATTGGCTGCATAGATAATTGCGTGAATGAGTACTGGTGTTCTTAATAAAGTGTTCAGTGTACAGTCATGGGGAAACATGACATACATCCTTATTAAAAACTAGGTTTTTATTTGTTTTCAATTGTGTGGTCCTGTAAATAAACAAATAATCTCAGTTGACAATGTAGGGGTCCACTCCCTGGTCCAACTATGTTATCCAATGCATGATAGAAGGATTCCTGCGTGTTTGTCTTTTCGAAGTGATGTGGATTATTTTTCGATTATTAAATTTGTAATTCCAATTCTGTTTGACTCTCTCTTAAATTAAATCTGACTCCAATTGTAAAAACCTCAGTTACATTTACATTGATTCATTTAGCAGGCGCTTTTATCCAAAGCGACTTACAAATGAGAGCACACACACACACCAATGGTAGCAGAGCTGCCATGCAAGGTGCTAGCTTGCCATCGGGGGCAACTTAGGGTTCAGTGTCTTGCCCCAGGGCATTTCGGCATGGGATCACCCGGGCCGGGATTCGAACCACCAACCCTACGATTAGTGGATTAGTGGACAACCCGCTCTACCGACTGAGCCACAGCCGCCCAGTTGTATTTATTACCTAGTTATTTGTAGATCAAAGATCTGTAAATACTTTGGTCTTTTACATTTGATTAATTGTACCGTATTTTCCGCACTATAAGGCGCACCTAAAAAACGCAAATTATCTCAAAAGCCGACAGTGCGCCTTATAATCCGGTGCGCCTTATATATGGACCAATATTGAGCCACAACAGGTCTTGCAACTACGGTAAGCAGCCGCCGACTTCTTTTCTTCCATGCGCGGTGCATGCTGGATGTACAGTGATCCCTCGTTTTTTGCGGGGGTTACGTTCCAAAAAGGACCCGTGATAGGTCAAATCCGCGAAGTAGAAACCTTTAATTTTTTTTTTTACAATTATTATACAATGATATACTCCGTAATACATTGAAAGCAAAGAACAAAACCTTTTTAATCATCAATACGAACTGAAGGCTTCAAATTGCGGAGATCAGCTCCGCCCATCGCGCGCGACCCGAGTTACTGGATTAGAACGGGAGAAAATAAACAATTATTATGAAGAAAAATACGAAGTACAGCAGG
>JAFFST010000957.1:19644-31990 GCA_022414735.1 Noturus placidus | reverse complement strand
AGGTATGTTACTTGGGTTAAAAGATTCTGTATGGATTTATGAAAATGAATCATATGTAATTAAATCACATGTACATGAATCATAAGTAAATTGATCATATGTAAACTGTTATCGGGGTAAAAAAAAAGTTGATTCTGTATTGATATATCTTGTTGTATTCTGAAAAGTGTATGAGAATCAATAAAAAAATTGGTAAGACAGAATTAGTTATTGAAAAAGTTAATTTTCCTTGTTGTTTTGTTCAAATATATAAACTTTATTAATAGCTGTGTCAAAAAGGATCAAATGTTTGCTTGTCCAAATATGTCAAAAAAGCCAACAAAACTTTACACACACAATAAATATTTAATAGAACTGATATATGGCTGCCTTATTATTCCATCAGTTATACGCAATGTCAAGTCAGGATCCACTAGCGGTTTTTTAAAGTTTATACTAATTAACTGATCAAGTATCACTGAAACATGAGTAACATTTCAAAGCTAGATGTGTAGAAGACTGACTTGTTTCTCTTTAAGGGAGGAAAATAAAGGAAAATAAGGAAGGGATATACAGGGAGGGGAGAAATGATACATAATAATAACAGCCAATGTGAGCTCTCCTATGTGATTATATCAGTGGTGGTGAAGACGATCATAATATTACAATAATATTGGAGACCACATTATTGATATTGTAGGTCTCAGGATGGACAAGTGCAGTTCACTTGACTGATGACAGGTGAACTGTTAGGCTTGGCCATAATTGTACAGCTGATTGGAGGTGAAAAAGTTCTGTAGCTACTTCATTGAGTTGTTTTGCAACATGAAAATGACACATAGTTCTAATAGCCAATTAATTTTGTTACTTTGTGGGGTTACCCAATGTTATCAATTCAATAATGTTAAAAAAAAAAAGTCAAGGAAGATCAAGATATTACAACAATGCTGATATTGTGTGATTTAATGATTACAATATTTCATGAGTGCAGATGATAAAACAGGGATGCTATACATTTCACAGAGGGAAACCTTGCATTGCTTTTTCTTTCCCCATGTTTCAAGTTATGCTCGTCTTTGTTACATGTAAGTCTTTTGTTGTGCTTTGTTTGTTACATTATTAAATGTTTCACTAATATTCTGCATTTGCATCCACCTCTAATTTGAATTGTGACAACGCAAGATGAAATAAATGGATGCAGCAGTTTTTTTTCCGGCATGCAATATGCCCTTTTTGAACGGGAAAACCGAGGTGGGAGAAGAAAGGGAGATTCTCCCTGATTAAGGCCAATCGGGAATGGCTCGACATGATGTACTCCCTCAGGGCATATCTAGAGAAGGAGCCTTCCAGCGAGGCTGAAACCATCTCTCACCCTTCCTACCCCACAAAGGATGTCTATCTGCCTCCCTCCCCTATTGTGGATCTTGTTCAGCCTGCTGAATCAATGGTGAACATTGTCCAGTCTCCCTGCTCAACTGAGGACACTGCTCAGCATCCTTGTTCAATGAGGACACCGCTCAGTCTTTCTGGTCAGCTCAAGATATTGCTCCACCTCCTGGTGCAGCCAAGAGCTCCGGTTTACTTCCCTGCTCCACCTATTGTGCAGTAGACGTTGTTCCGCATTCAAGCCAGGCCAGGGATGTCACGTCATCTCTCTATGGTGTGGAATAGACTGAACCACTTCTGAACATCTCAATTATCCTCTATCCATCCCCCATGTGGGATGACACACAATGGAACTCTGAAATACTTAGGGACATCTGGTACAGTTTAGGAACCAGGACCCCCTCTTGCACGGATTACCCATCAGCTATTACACCATGTCACCTGTTTCACATTTAGCTCATTAGCACTAGTGTGTATATATAGACACATTCAGCACTGCACTGTTGTCTTGCATTGCTTGTTCTGTCCCCAATGTATCATGTTATGCTAGTCTTTCTTTGTAAGTCTTGTGGTGTGCTTTGTTTGTTACTTTATTAAATGTTTCACTTATATTTGTGGGCAGCTGTGGCTCATGTGGTAGAACAGGAACCATCTATTTTGTTTTGTCCATGTTCAAAGACAGGTTGATGGGTCTGCACAAGTTCTTTAACCGCTGCAGCTCCTCGCTGTATGCAGAATCGTTGTTCTTGCTGATGAGACCCACTACGGTTTTGTCATCTGCAAACTTGATGATGTAATTTGAGCTGTGCTTTGTTGCACAGTTGTGAGTCTGCAGAGTGAACAGCAGTGGACTGAGCACACCACAGTGCTCAGTGTGTTGGTGTTGGAGATGATGCTCCCGATTAAGACTGACTGAGGTCTCCCAGTCAGGAAGTTTAGTATCCAGTTGCAGAGGATGCTTTTCATTCCCAGTAAAATTAGCGTTCTGAACAGGTGCTGAGGAATGATTGTGTTAAATGCTGAACTGAAGTCTATAAACAGCATTGAGACATTGAGGTAGTACTGTGCAAAAGTTTTAGGCACCCTATTTTCTTTTAGATTTTTATTTTATGACTTCTCCAGTATCAGGTCAGTACAAAAACATTTTAGAGTTCCAACCAGTTTTCCAGCACAAAATTAAATGTTACAGAAGAATGTTTGTATGTCAGTAAAGAAACCAGCATGGGGTAGGAGACAAGTGTTAAGAGACACTTTTCAGAAGAAAAAAACAACAACATAATGATGGTTGCTAGACTTTGTTGCAAAAATAAGAAGGAAGATTGACAGTCAAAGTCTCCAGAAATACTCTAGCTGGTTCTGCAAGATGCTCAGTAAAAAATACTTTTTTAAAATTAAAGGTTCGTCACGACAAATATTACCTTTGTTTAATTTATTACTGTTTACTGCTTTTTATAGTATTTTTTTAAATAAAGAAACATTTCATTTCATAAGACTTTTGCACAGTACTGTAAGTGTCCTTTTTGTCGAGGTGGGTGAGGGCCAGATGGAGGGTGATGGTGATGGAATCATCTGTTGAGCACTTGGGACAATAAGTGAACTGCAGGGGGTTCATTAAGGGAGGTAGCAGGGTCTTGATGTGCCTCATGGCAATGGGTGTGAATGCGACAGGACAGTAATCGTTGAGTTCTTTGGCCTAGGAATGATAGTAGTGCCTTGAAGCACATTGAAATAATTGTACTGTTCAGGGATATGTTGAAATGTCAGTGAGAATATCCACCAGCTGGTCTGCATATCCTCTGAGCACTCTGCCAGGAATGTTGTCTGGTCCAACAGCCTTCTGTAGATTGATTCTGTATAGCGTATTCCTCACATCAGTCGTGGTAAGACACAGCACCTGGTCATTGGGAGGAGGGGTGATCTTCCTTGCCGCCACATCATTCTACACCTCAAACCGGGCATAAACAATATCTCACAAAAGTGAGTACACCCCTCACATTTTTGTAAATATTTGATTATATCTTTTCATGTGACAACACTGAAGAAATGACAATGTAGTGAGTGTAGTAGTGAGTGTACAGCTTGTCTAACAGTGTAAATTTGCTGTCCCCTCAAATAACTCAACACACAGCCATTAATGTCTAAACCGCTGGCAACAAAAATGAGTACACCCCTAAGTGAAAATGTCCAAATTGGGGCCAAAGTGTCAATATTTTGTGTGGCCACTAATATTTTCCTGCGCTGCATTATTTTCAGTATGTCACAGTACATGTTGGAATTCACGATTCCCTCAATGAATAGACGTATGAGTGCTGCCAGCATTGCTGCAGTGGTTGAAGTAGTGGGGGGTCAGCCTGTGAGTACTCAGACCATACGCCGCACACTGCATCAAATTTGTTTGCATGGCTTGTCCCAGAAGGAAGGTTCTTCTAAAGATGATGCACAAGAAAGCCGCAAACAGTTTGCTGAAGACAAGCAGACTAAGGACATGGATTACTGGTACCAAGATAAACTTATTTGGTTCAGATGGTGTCAACGTGTGTGGCTGCAACCAGGTAAGGAGTTCAAAGACAAGTGTGTCTTGCCTACAGTCAAGCATGGTGGTGGGAGTGTCATGGTCTGGGGCTGCATGAGTGCTGCCGGCACTGGGGAGCTACGGTTCATTGAGGGAACCATGAATGCCAAGATGCACTGTGACATACTGAAGCAGAGCATGATCCCCTCCCTTCAGCGACTGGGCCACAGGGCAGTATTCCAGCATGATAACGACCCCGAACACACCTTCAAGACGACCACTGCCTTGCTAAAGAAGCTGAGGGTGAAGGTGATGAACTAAACCCCATTGAGCATCTGTGGGGTATCCTCAAACAGAAGGTGGAGGAGCACAAGATCTCTAACATCCACCAGCTCCATGATGTCATCATCGAGGAGTGGAAGAGAACTCCAGTGGCAACCTGTGAAGCTCTGGTGAACTCCATGCCCAAGAGGGTCAAGGCAGTGCTGGAAAATAATGGTGGCCACACAAAATATTGACACTTTGGGCCTAATTTGGACATTTTCACTTAGGGGTGCACTCACTTTTGTTGCCAGCGGTTTAGACATTAATGGCTGTGTGTCGAGTTATTTTGAGGGGACAGCAAATTTATACTGTTACAAAAGCTGTACACTCACTACTTTACATGGTAGCAAAGTGCTATTTCTTCAGTGTTGTCACATGAAAAGATATAATCAAATATTTACAAAAATGTGAGGGGTGTACTCACTTTTGTGAGAAGTTGTTCAGCACATCTGGAATGGAGGCATCCCTGTCACAGCAGGTAATATTGTCCTGTATTTGGTGATGGCTTGGATGGCATGCCACATTTCTGGTTTTGACACTAATTTGTTAGTTGTGTTCATGTTGTAGTCTTATTTAGTTTATGCTTGTTGCTAAGCTCTTAAACTCATGTCAGTTCAAAACTATGTAGTTCTGTATCATTTCATTATTCTATTCAAGTTATTCTGCAACATGCTTGATCACCCAACTGATGGCAAAAAGGTGGCAGAGTGCCTTTTAACCCTGAAACATTTTAACCTTTCAATAAACTGGCCGGCTGAGACTTGATTACTTGATTCACTCATTGAGCTAGCTATTCATCTTGACAAGCTTCTCATGAAAAGAATTAAACCGGATCCCATATAAGCACCGGTTATCAAAAAAGAAGAGATAATATCCTCTCCAGAAGCCATGGAGATCAGACAAACCAGATCACTATCCATGAACATCAGAAATTACTGAACATGAACCATTCTGCACAGTTGTTGTATGTCACCATTGAAGCACTGTGTTCTCACTAATGGCATTGTGGCATATCTCTTCATAAATTCCAATGTGTTTGCTTGTCTGCACTAAATTGCAGATATAAAAATTTATGGACCCAGGTTAGAAGATGTCAGCATTTTTTCCCACAGTAGGCCAGGGGATAAATGCATGAATATCATAAAGAAATGCCTCAATAAAATTATATATTGGCTGCACATTTGCCAATCATAGCATGGTTTTGTACCTCTCAACCACAGCTGATGTGTGCAAGAGCATTAATGTGACAATTATGAGACCAGCTAGGACAGCCAGGAGTATCCATTGCCAATGCACTCTGTGAGTGTGTGTGTGTGTGTGTGTGTGTGTGTGTGTGTGTGTGTGCGTGTGTGTGCGCATGCATGTGTGTTTTAGATCCTTGTACTGTAAGAACATGCAGTTCAAAAAGTAAGTGGACTATGACATGATTCTTGTTATTTAACCCCTGTAATCCACCACATAGGATTATTGTATTGCAGAGAAAAGAGAGAAAGAACATGAAAGAAGGCAGATCAGAGAGAGGGAGAGTGGGCTAGAGAGGGTGAAATTTGAGTGCAGAGAATGTAAACCAGCAGTGGACAAAAGCCTGAGTCTAATACCCACCATGCACTGCAGTGAGGGGCCAAAGAGGGCTGAGAAAGCTGGGATGCTTCTGTAGCTGATCCTTACATAAATAAACATGCATCCCTGAAAATCACCACACACAGTAACCCAATACCCCCACAGCACAGAGTGAGATGCCAGTGTCTGGGCGGGGCGGGGGGGGGGGGGGGGGGGGGGACTAAGGTCATGGCTGGACTGGAGTCTCATTTTAGTTGGGAGATCAGTTAGATTCAACATAAAATTAAAAAAAAATATATTCCTCAAAGGGGATTTAGCTTTTTATAATTTTCATTAATTATAATTATTAATTACAATTATTAAAATAAATAATTTAAAATACAAAAAAAAATTATTATTGCAACTAAAGCAGGAAAAACAGGACATAATTACTGTCTTAAAGGGGCGCACGGTGGCTTAGTGGTTAGCACGTCCGCCTCACACCTCCGGGGTTCAAGGCTAGCATTGAGGCTATTACAGTATCTCACAAAAGTGAGTACACATTTTTGTAAATATTTGATTATATCTTTTCATGTGACAACACTGAAGAAATGACACTTTGGTACAATGTAAAGTAGTGAGTGTACAGCTTGTGTAACAGTGTAAATTTGCTGTCCCCTCAAAATAACTCAGCACACAGCCATTAATTAATCAATTAATTGTATACATTGCATACATTGCATACATTGGGGAAACTACTTAGAGCTTATACAGTACAGGCTAACCCTAACCCTAAGAAAATAGGCTTTTAATTGGTCTCTAGTCCTTTGACTCAAAATCCCAGTACTGAGGTAATGGTAATGTAATGAAAATAGTTGATACTGCTAAAAGTTAGCACATTAAGCTTACCACATATCTACATGTTATGGAGATAATGTTGAAGTGTTTGTGAGATAAAATGTAGTTAGCTACATTGTAAAGATTTCTCAAATACACCAAATCTACATTAGTAGCTAGCCAAATGAAGCTATCAGACAAACAATTATAGCAGTAATAGGAGTAATCTCCTTGCATAATAAACTGTATTGTATACTATATATCATTAAATATCAGCATGACTTCACTACTCATTCAGCAACTGTTTTAGCAATTAAAAGCTATTTGATTTTAAAAAGTTGAAGCAGTACTACTCTCTAAGTATCTAGTTGAAATACCTAGTGAATATTTTTTGCTAGCAATGCTACTGCCTTCACTAAGCATCTTACATTCCATGAATCTCGTATCAACCTTTGGCAGCATTAATTGTTTTTGTTACACTTGGATACATTTTGGTATGTTTGTATAGGACCTGTGGTTTGACAGTAGTCTTTCATTATTTTTGCCTATGTATAACTGCATTTTTTTAACTTAGCATTAAGTATGTGCAAAATATGTCAATGCATTCCACAGTTGAAGCCACTCCACACTATGGAGACTTGACTCTTAACACATTCAATTCTATTAGCATATGTGAGGCTGTCTGCAAAAAGTCATCGGAAGTTGCTACAGCTGAATTCTGGAAAACAACCAAAAAAGTAATTTTTTTATTTGGTCTACCTCGTAGCTTTGCCTTGCTGTCCGCCTACAGAGTTGTGTGAGGAGCCAGTTTAACAAACATATTGGTATGTATGGGTGACCATGCTTCCTCTTTTTCCCAGACAGGTCCTCTTTTTTGGACCTTAAATACATAAATACTTTAAATAAGTGTCCCGCTGGGATTTATAATTTTGAGAAAATTTGGCAATAGTTTCATTATGATGTGCTTATGGTGTAATACTGTTTGCATTGCCTTAATCCCTATTTGTAATTTTCGCTTCACACACCAACTGGTCGATAATAAAACGCTTGCAGCAACTACTAGCCAAATTCCTGTCTCTCAACCATTAGCCTACTCTCAGTAAACACGTGAATGTGAAGCATTGTTGTATACAGCATCTAACAGTTTCTTGTCAGTAGCAGCAAATGACAGATGTCCTGAGTTGAAACAATGACCATGGCCATATAAGATAATTTTTTTTATTTCATCAGCTTTTCACATTGTAAGCTTACAATTCTTTAAAATCCTGCAGTGCTGTTGTTAGATAAGTATACTTTTAGGTTGTAGGTAAGCAGGGAAACTTTCAGAGGAATTTTTATGAAATCTTTAGATACAATTTTCTCATTTTCAGGGGATTAAAATGCAAAAACCATACTTGTGATTGAGATACATCCAAATGAGAAACATATTTTTGTTTGAAACAGTGAATTAGAAAATATCATAGTTTGACCATGCGAATGGTTTTCGCAGGTTGACACATTATTACTGTTTGGGTTTTTTTCTGCATAGCTTTTCCAGATTCAATTATAAATATCTGTTAAAAAGCTTAATAATGGTCTTTTCTCTTTGGCTTATATGATGTCATACTTGAGTTATATCCATGGTTATCAGGGAGCCCTAATGATTAACCCTAATTCCACTCTCAGTATAGATAAATTGATTGTAATTAAGTTTTAGTTTATGTGCTTGTCCAAACAGACATTGTGACTGGAAGATTGGAGGTCTTTTTATGAGTCTGAAAGCTTTCAGTCAGATGAGGTTGTATTGATCAGTTGCTTGAGCTGTGTGTGTGTGTTTGTGAATAAGATGTTTATTAATGTGTAGCTAAATACATGTGTGTATACTGCCTGTAAATTTCCGTGGCAGTGATTGGTGGGCCAAAGCCCCAAGGGTGCAGCAAGCCCCAGGGTGCCCGTTTCATGAGCAATTGTTGGAATGTGAACATGACGCATAACTGAACATACTGTACATTTGAATTTTGAGCATCAGAACATTCTGTAAAGTGGAATTACTATGACGGTAAATGTATCTGTAAATGATAATGTTAGACAGAGTCAAAAATCTGATTACTGCAATGTTTTTACTGCATGAGCAGTAGGTTTCATTGCATAATTTACAATGGGAATATGCCACACATCCTGTTTAAGCATAATAAGGTATTGCCTCAACATCACAAGAAATATGATAAGTTCCTTCACAATTTTGCATCATGGATATCCTGAAATCATGCTGACCAAATTTGGCATCAAATTGATGAACCATCTAGGTGGAAGTATCAAAAACATTTGGTTTGCCAGTTAGTAGCCCTATGAAAATTGATCACTGTTGGCATGTGTATGTGACTATTCCCCATCATTTACATTGCATAGTTTTACTGTGAAATTATGCCACACTTTCAATGTGCATGTCACAATATGCTAATTAATTGCTGCGTTATGGCAACACCGGGTAATATTTCCAAAATTCCTTAGCAATTTCACATTGTGGGCATTTTTAAACCTGCTGACCAAATATGATTTGAATCTGATGATTCTCATAGGAGGATTATTCAAAAGAGTGATAGCTGTCAAAACTCATTTTGACAGGTAAAGAAAAATGGCTGACTTGCTCTTATGCAAAATTAATGGATCTGATTGTAAAATTAGTTTTGCTTAAGAAGACCCATATGCCTACCAAGCTGGGTGCATGTATGTGAAACTGGTTGATTGTATTTGAGAAAAATGTTAAAGATGGGGCACTATTGAACCATGCCGGGTTCCAATTTTTTGCCAGATGGCTAGGACTTCTGATGTGTGAGCCAAGATTCATAAGTTTTTGGCAAGCATAGAAAGCACCTAAAAAATGAATAATAATAATAATAATAATAATAATAATAATAATAATAATAATAATAATAATCCATCTATCCATCTTCTATACTGCGTATCCTCTTCAAGGTCACGGGGAACCTGGAGCTTATCCCAGGAGCATCGGGCACAAGGTGGGGTACACCCTGGACAGGGTGCCAATCCATTGCAGGGCACAATCATATACACATTCACACACCCATTCATACACTACGGACACTTTGGACATGCTAATCAGCCTACCATGCACGTCTTTGGATTGGGGGAAGAAACCATATTACCCAGAGGAAACGCCCGCAGGACGGGGAGAACATGCAAACCAACAGGGCCACGGTGGGAATCAAACAACAGTGTGAGGAAAATGTGCTAACCACTAAGCCACCGTGCGCCCTATAATTATGATAATAATAATAATAATAATAATAATAATAATAATAATAATAATAAGAAGAAGAAGAAGAAGAAGAAGAAGAAGAAGAAGAAGAAAAAGAAAAAGAAAAAGAAAAAGAAGAAGAAGAAGAAGAAGAAGAAGAAGAAGAATGCATTATATTAATAATCATTTGTGTGGTGGTTTGACTTCATTCATTCATTCATCTTCAGTAAAAGCTTTCTTCTGTTCAGGACCACAGTGGATCCAAAGCCATTTCAAGTAACATTTGACATAAAGATGCAATCAAATTTCCATTCTCTTATCAAAATTTATATTTTATGTCTTTTATTTACACTACAGGGTAACTTTTTAGTTTATGTACTGTAACATAGTTTTGGTCATACAATGCTGCACCACCGTGTGTGTGTGTGTGTGTGTGTGTGTGTGTGTGTGTGTGAGAGAGAGAATGTATTGCTAGGTCTAAATACTATTAGTGTGACTGAGCTAGTTACTATCTATCTTGATATCTAAACACTGTCACCTTAGCTTGAACTCTCTCTGTCTCAGTCTTGATAATTCATCTCTCAAATTCCAGTTGGCAAGACTCTGCCAAGACACACAATGCAAAAGTATTCAAAAACATACTAGCGTTTCTCACAGATCTGTAATGTTCTTGAATGGTGGTCGTGTGACCAAAGGTTTAGGGTCTGGGAGAAGAGGGTATTATGTGGATTGGTAGATTTAAAAGAAGCAGTGTTAAGTAGCTGAAAGAAGGTTTAAAGTGTTGTCACAATTTATGCACAATGAAATCGATATGGCTTTGAATTATCTTAATCTTTGGTTAATTTCTGATGCTTGAAAATTAACATGGATGATTATGGTTGATTAGTGATGGTGGTACAGGTTGTGGTTGTGTTACCTGCATTATAATTTGGAACCAGTGAAGGTAAATAGTGCAGTAGATGGGTCCATAATCATAAAAGCTTTGTTGGTGATGGTTGGACATGTCCAATCTGTCCAATATCCAAGCATTATTAGGAAAGGAGAATGTTGTAACAGCTACGTCTGATTTTTTTTCTCTCTCTTCTTAGTCGTGATACAGTTAGGTGCCAAAACTTAATTTATTGAATAGAATCCACATGTGTGAAATTAAATTTTCATGGAATATCAATATAAATACAACTGTCCCTAGGGGGCCACAGACACTTGATAGAGTACATATCTAAACAAACAGCATCATGTGGACCCAGGAGCTATCAAAACAAAGCCAGGGCAAACTTCAGGAAAAAGTATCAATAACTCACAATCACCCTGTTAAATGAATAAAATCCATAAAAAGAATATGGCTCAACTGTTACTAAAGGATCCAAGAGGCCAAGGCTAACTCTAATGAGATCTGTAAAGAGATCCACACCTCAGAAGGAGGAAGCTGTTCACAGGACAACCATAGCCCAGACACTTCACAAAGACAGGCTTTCGGAAGCGTGGCAAGCCATAAGAAATCCCATTTGGAGTTTGCCAAAACACAAGCTTCAAGAAGCCAAGTTCAGCAAACTTGTGGAAAAAGGTTCTCCAGTCTGACTAAATGAAAATATTCCTTTTTGGCCTTGTCACAAAGCCTTATGTTTGGTGTCAACCCAACTCTGCTTATCACCCCGAGAACACTATTCCTTACAGTGAAGCATGTTCATAGTAGTATCATATTGACAGTTACCCAAATAAATCAATTTCAGTTCCTGGTTGTGACATTAAATGTAAAAAAAGAGCCTCTTTCAGATCATTAGTATGGGTACTAAATGGGGACATTAAGGAACATGTAAAATTACATGTAGGCTGTGCAAGGTATAAACAACTAAACAATAACTTTTATGGTCCTATTTTTATTTATTTACCATGTGTTAAATTAAATACAGATTAAACCAATATACTGATATTTGGGGCGGCTGTGGCTCAGTTGGTAGAGCGGGTTGTCCACTAATCCACTAACCGTGGGGTTGGCGGTTCGAATCCCGGCCCGGGTGACTCCACATGCCGAAGTGTCCTTGGGCAAGACACTGAATCCTAAGTTGCCCCCAATGGCAAGCTAGCACCTTGCATGGAAGCTCTGCTACCATGAGTGTGCTCTCATTTGTAAGTCAAATGTAAATGTAAACATGATATTTCTGTAAAGCTGCTTTGAGACAATGTACCATTGTAAAAAAGCGCTATACAAATTTATTATTATTATGATATTTACATTTACATTTACATGACATTTATTCACTTATCAGACGGTTTTATCCAAAGTGACTTACAATTGAGAAAAAATACAAGCAAGCGATATGTCAAGCAGAGAACAATACAAGTAGTGCTACTATACTAGATCTATTAATTGAGTTCCAGAAGAAGCATAGTGCACAGAGTAGAGGTGTAAGTGCCTTTTACAAAAATGTAAAATAATATCGATCTATATATATATATATACAGTGCCTTGCGAAAGTATTCGGCCCCCTTGAACTGTTCGACCTTTTGCCACATTTCAGGCCTCAAACATA
>JAFFST010000956.1:22236-34205 GCA_022414735.1 Noturus placidus | reverse complement strand
ACACACACACACACACACACATACACACATATATATATATGTGTGTGTGTGTGTGTGCTTCACTCGTGTTTAAAATGTTTTTCCCCTCTAATTTTAATTTACATACAGATTTGTAAATGCATGGATCAGAACCTTTATAAAAAAAAAAAAAATAAAAAATAAAAAATAAAAAAAAATAAAAAAATAAAAAAAAAAAGTATCAAGGCTGTTGTAGGAGACGGTGGGAATAGTGTTTGTGCCCGGATGCTCCTCTTACCTCTAGGAGGGCATGGAGCTGACCTTCCTGCACGCAAACTCCCATGAACCTGCGAAAACAGAGCACAAATAAAGAAGATTACAGTGCATCATCACGTCATCCCATTTAGCGGTGTTCACTTTACATATTAAAGAAGCAGGACTTCCTGTTCCTTTTAACCGTCGCTGTGTATCGTTTACTTCATCACAGCAAGCTACAGAATGAAAGTTAAAGCGTCTCCAGAGTTTAGCTGGTGCCCTTTCAACAAGTTTGGAACGATCTGCTCCAGCTCGAGTACATCCTGTAATTTGTCACTGAGGATTAGTGCACGGAAACGGAGGAGATGAGCGAGACGCTTCGGGAAACAAACCTGACGTTTTCGGCGTTACGGAATACTAGAGCAGACCCCAAGGGGAAAATAATAATAATAATAATAATAAAAATAATAATAATAATAATAATACTTTCACAAGTCATATTTCTAAGGTAGAAACTGGAGTGTGTGTATATTCAGGGTTTTACAGTAACCACAAGGTGTTTGGGGGGGAATAAAGTCGTAGGTTTTACTTAGCATGTAGACGCTAGAAATGTTTTTGTAGAGAACTCAGAGGAGCCCGTAATTTTCCAAAATGGCCGCAGATTCGGGCAGTGAGGACATCACGCTTAGGAACAACTGTTTATATTTTCTTATAACGCAAGTACAATCCGGAATTAACCTGATCCGTGAACGTTCCACTACGTTAAATTATATTCCCTTACTATAAATGAATAAAAAGTACGACATGTCGTTCTTCAATAAAGGATGCTTCGGGACATGCTGTAGTAGATAAATAATCAACGTCGGGATGTTAACGGTAACTTTGCTTCCTCGCACCACGCCATCTTTGATTATTTTACTGTTACAATACGACATTGAGTATCTTATTTTGCAATTAGTGCGAATAATAGCTATTTAGGTTTCGGTAACAAAATACAATGACGGCTAGGTTACACTAGTTAGCTGGTTGTAGTGATTAAACGCTTCAAAATATTTTGTACTACATTTTAATCTGGAATATGTAAATAAGTACGATGGACGTGCGATACAGCGTGACGTTGGTGTTAGCATCGCCGTTAGATATGTAGACGATGAGAGAACTCGTTCTCCCGAGAACATTTAGTGATGCAAAAGATGGGAAAAAAAGCATGTGCTTAAGCGAGATGTCTAGACAAACGCTGACAGATAGCAAAGACACACAGAGCTGAATGGATAACACTCACAGCCTGCTAACGCATCACTCTACCTAATCTTCCATTCTCACTCGGTCTTACACGTCGTGCGGCAGCTGGAAGACACTATTTATGAATCGCTCAGTGTCTGAGACAGGTTTATTGTGCTGTGCGTTAGCACAGCCTCTTAATTCCCACATGATCTCAGAGTCACGTTCCAGCTGTACGGATGCACGGGAGCGTGTGGAGGGTTTTTCAGCGCTAGTTGGGGGAAAAGCAGCTAATACTTTCTGAAGAAGAAGTCAATAGAAATCGCCGGAAGACCTCATGCGGACTAACTTGAACTGAACTTTATCTGAATCTTTATTAGGTCACGGCTTCATCAACTGTTTCAACAATTTTTTCAACATAATCTCTACAAACGCAGACAAAATGAAACAGTAGTCATGATAATCTTGAAATAGACGCAAAGGAAAAGGGTTATGGACGGAATAACTCGCTTTTTATTACTGCAAATATCACCAAGACTACAGTTTTAAATTAAGCACAACACAAACCATGGTGATCAGTGATTGGTCGGTGAGAACAATGGTGATCAGTGATTGGTCGTTGAGAATAATAGTCATCAGTGATTGGTCATTAGGAAACCATGGTGATCAGTGATTGGTCACTGAGAACAAAGGTGATCAGTGATTGGTCGTGATTAGGAAACCATGGCGATCAGTGGTTAGTCAATGGGAAACAATGATCAATAATTTGTCGCCAGGTAGACTTGATCGGAGACTCAGTTGTTGGGGAAAAAATGGGGATCAGTGATTGATTTATATATGATTTGGTTTATACACTAGTGAACAGTCAAGGGAACCTGCACATATAACCAGCAGAAAAGTGTAAAGTGGTCTAGAGACCCGTATCGAGTGCAGGACAGTAAAGTCACTAGATTTATCACTGGGCTCTTTTCACTAAAGGACTCTAAAAACTTGCTAAATCTAGTGACAGAGAAGTTGAGTTGGCAACACTGGGTGTGTGTATCCATCAGAGTCTCCTCCTACTCCCTGGGTCCCCATTCTACCCCCACCCACCCGGGGCAGTTCCACACCACACCGATTTAGGAGTGACTCTGGGGAGTTATGGCGTAATAAACTTCGGGTCTGACATTTATTGCTGCAGCTCGTTGGGTCTTTTTCCAAATAACAAAGACCCCCTTAGTCAGCGCTCGGGGCCTTCCGCCCCCGTCCAGCAGAACACAACAATGACGTGATTGTGAAAAACACACACACAGGCCTCCCGTCCGTCCGTCCCTCCCTCCCTCCCTCCCTCCCTCGCTCTCGGCCTGTAGCTCGGGCACACATTCTGCTGTACAAACACCGAGCACTGAAATAGAGCGAGCCTGAAACGAGCCTTCTGAACTGCAGTTCCATTTATAGACAAAGCGCACATCGGGCTTTTTTTTATGAGACTACAGTTTTCCACAGCCGGGCCCTCAGACACCGAAACACAGACAGTACAAATCAAGTTAACAGTCGAGGAATGAGAACATCTCTTCCCTGAAACTTCGTCACGTCCAATAATCAACGACTGCCAGCCTTGAAATATGTACCAAGTGTGATAGTGTGTTTCGGTTGAGTACTGAAGAATCGTCCGTACTAATGTCTTGTTGCGAGTATGAACACTGACCAACCACGCTGTAATCGACTGATCCAGAGCTCACTAGCACTAGTTATATAGTGTTACCTTAGCAACCGTAACTGTGGGTCAACTTGAACATTAGCTCGGTAGGTTGAACTTTACCAGGTACTACGATCATCCTGTAGTAATTTGCATATTGGATGTCATTGGTTCAAAGCTGTAGGGCCCATTTTATGAAATCACAAACTGGCCTTTATCGACATTATGTAGGGTTAGGGTTGGCAATTTCATGTACATTCTTTTTAACTAATTCCCGTGACTAACCATGAATAGGGTTAATTAGGAGAAGAAGAAAAAAAAAATGTAACAATTGTTAAGATATAAAACTACTCTGGGGTTGTGCCACAACACATGCGAACCGATCACATGAGGTTAACATTTTTTTAACCACAGCTCTTGCATTCTAATCTAGCTAGCCAGCTAACTAAGCTAACGTTCAAGGTGAACACAATCCTAAGAATTAAGCGATAACCCTGAGAACACCATGTCAACAGTGAAGCGTGGTAGTGGCAGCATCATGTTGAAAGTTATCCCTGGTTGCTTCTCCGACTAACCCCCCGTTTACGGAAGTGCTGAAGCGGGGGTGGACAGCCTCCTCCAGAGGCTGCAGAATCTGAGCTGTTCCGTGTTTGTTTTTTTTATAATAATAACGAGTTTCAGGTCGCTTTACGGACCACTGCGAGTTTTATAAGCTTCGTTCAGGGGGTTTTATGATCGTTTGTTGTCGTGAGGAGATTTAAAGCTGCATTAAGTATCCCTTTAACTTAGTGTCTTAATGGAAAACCCTGTAATGTTGAGAAAGGAAATGTCCCTGAGAGACTAATTCGGAAATTTATATTTACATCATGCACCATCGATCAGCAGAACAGACAACGAGCCATGGCATCTATTAGCGATGTACGTGAGTGTGTGTGTGTGACACAGAGAGATGAAATGCTGCTTTTTAATAGAACTCATACCTCCTGATAAAATGATAACGTGTGTGTGTGTGTGTCTGACCTGAGGATGTTGGGATGCGAGAGCCTGTTCATAAGTTGCACTTCTCTCAGCATGTTGGCTCGATTACTGCTCAGCTTGTTCATCTTCAGAGCCATCACCTGGTCTGAGGCTTTATGACGCACCTACACACACACACACACACACACACACCGTGATATAGACATAATATTTACTTTTGCTGAACTGGAACGTCACTATAAGTAAGGAATAAAACACTCCATGTTGTGCTGTAGTGGGAAAATAATCCGCGACAGGACGGCGTGATGAACTGAAGTTACGTTCACTGCCTGATGATTATTTTCCTGTAACAGCACACCCTGAAGTGTTTTCTTCCTCTTACAATACAGGATCTTTCCATTACAATTTTTTTTATTACTGAACGAACGAACGCCGATTTCTTGTTACCTGCGACTTCTAACCAATCAGAATTGAGAACAGCAGCACTGTGCTGGAAGAAACTGGATGAAAACATCCTAGACCTCTGACATCCTCAACAAGTGACGGTGAGTGATTAAATCATACACTGTACGTGCAACGTCTCACGAATCATCAGATAACCCGCTCTCTCGACAGCAGACCTGTTTCTGCACTTCCTCTCCACATCTGGACTAAAATATGTCAAGAGCAATATACCACAGGAAGCTTTGGTGACAAGTGTGTGAAAAGTCAGAAATGACTTCGGTGCTGGGCAGAGCTGAGTAGTCGAGATAAAACATATGGAGTTGAATAAAGAGTGCTGCGTGATGCAGCGGATTATTGAAGCTGACATGATTGGCTGGTTATTTAACGTAACGCGATGCTGTTACACCGATGCTAATTCAGGGAAAGTAAAGTGCGGTTTCACAAAAGCAAACACACATGTTGGTGATTGTTGGATTGCACACATTTCCTTTAAATTTTGGACCATCACCACAGACTGAGAGGAACCTGAGGCAGGAGTTCCACGAAAAACACACACACATACACACCCACTTCGACCATCATAGTATAAGCTAATTAATAAAAACAAAAACCCTCACCTAGCATTGTTCTGGACTATAAATTCTTGGATGTAGCAACTACGTAAATATTAGAAACAACAAAAGTTAGGACGTCCTAAAACGGTTTCCGTTCGAATCTTTCAGCTGAATTCTCGAATCTGATTGGTCAGAAGGTCTTGATTAATTTGTTGTTGTGTATACAGGTTTTATCGAAGAAAGTTTTCTGCAAGGACATGTTTATTTAACGTTTATGGAACGTATATAAACTTATTTGTAATTATAAAATGGATTTAAAAAAAAATCCGTTTTATTAAATAAACCATGTGATGGCTGTAGTCGTAATTTGCCACAGTGTAAGAGGAACAAAACACTTTAGGAGGTGGTGATGTAAGAAAACAAGCGACTTCTAGCGTCCCACATCCCCTTTGATTGTTTCCAAGTCTCTTGTATTCAGTTTCTGCTTGCTGAACCCAGCATACATGAACCATGTGTATATCCAATGCGGGTTTGGAAAATCTAACAACCTCCGAATTTGGCGAACGTTCGTGAAAATATCTGGATCTAATGCTGGTTCTGATGAGAGGACATGAGGAGTCAGATGGCCATGTATAATCTCCAGCCCACCTACAGAGCGAGCAGTCTGGTTGAAACACAAGCCCAGACAATCCCTCTACAGTAAGCACCGGTTCAGACAACCTGCTACACAACCATTCTACTGTAGGGAATAACTATCCATTCACATATCCTACAAAAACACTCCATTATACGTATCTATATGTACAGATGGTCACCTTGGTCATTTCTTTGCTGGGGTCATTCAAAAATCAGGATACTGGTGTCCTGGTGTGACATGTTTCTGAAGACGGCGAAACTTAGCTAGTTTTTTGGGGGAGTTTGGGAGTGATGAGACTCATTGTGTTGACTGAAAAGTAAAAATCAGCTCCTCCATGCTGTGTCTTCTGGTAAGATGTGACCCAAGTCCCACCCACCCTTCCAAGCCTGCCTGAAATGAACAGTCATAGGTTTGGCCTGTTGCGTCCTCTTCCCCTTTCCTAGAGGGATTTTATTTGGTGTGAACCTCAACGTTACTTTTCTACCATTGGTATCTATATAAATCTGCCAAAAAAAACCTTGGTATGTTTGATTTTACGATACGTTATTAGAGTCCTAATCCTAAATATCCTGCGACTTTCCCGGTCCCAACGTACATCTCTAAGGTTTGATGCTATCGGCGTCAAAATATCATTTGGTATACATATGAATAAACCAATAGTGAATTCAGTTTCCTAATACTGGTGCATCAAACAGCTAACAAAACCTTCCTGCCGTGGGGGTTTTCGGATGTTTTTTCCATAGATATCTGTTCAAAACTTGCCTACAGTGGCCATCTGATTAAATCTCCTGTGAAAACATACTAAGTGCTATGAAAGCATACAACTATGGGTATTGGTTTCGTAGCTTATCTGAAAAATCCTGTGATCTGTTGGGATCTGTAATTAAACCGGTCCACCACATGGTTATCTGTCCGAATCTACTGTGAAACCATTCTAACATGGTTTGAATTCTGATCGAATTTCAAGCATTGCACCATGTAAAGACAAAGAATGCAGTCCATGTCCCATTGTCTTCGGTTTGTTTTAAAAGGTTAAACTACTTGTTTCTAGGAAATGACTCACTCATAAACGGCACACTACTACTACGTAGAAGGCCACCTGCTCAACAATGGGGAAATCATGAGGAGAATATATGCCATTGTTATGGATGCAGATAAAGTAACTGAGACTGTGGACCAAAACCAGTTCTTCACATGCAATAGAGATGCTGACTTTGTCTCTGCAATGTTTGACACGTTGGAGAACCCATCTCTGTCGTAAGTTCTGATTGTGTTAAATGGTCTTCAACTCTAATGCACCGCACTGTCAGTACTACATCATGTCTCACCCACTGAAACATAAACAGTCTACTTCAAAGAAGCTCCACCATCACAACAGTCTCTGGTTCATTTGGACTGACAGAGGGATTGATCTCCATAATGGGCTTGACGTGAGCAGAGAAGCAGCTCTGCGTGACCGGAAGTCGTCTTCCAAACTACGCGGGATGCTTTCGGGCCATCGCATCAGAACCGTTCGTGCAAACTCGAAATCAAAAGGAAGACTGATAACAAGAGTAGATCAAGTAGCATAAATAAAACAAACAGGTTACCTTGTAGACCTCCGAGAAGAAGCCGGAGCCGATCCGTTCGCATATGAAGTCATCGAGGCGCGTCAGGCAGGAGAAGGCACTGATGAGGGCACGGTAGGAAGACGGACACACCCTGTCCGGTTGGGCGGGGCCCGTCTCTGCCTCGAACGCTCCTCCGTCCAGGTCCTCCAGCCGATCAGGCCGTGTGGGGAACCCAGCGATGGAGTTGCGCTTGCTCCTCTCCATTGCTACTGCTGCACGACTAATGTGGTGGACGATTCTTCAATCAGGCTTTCACATTTTCTTTGAAATAAGAAGAGACAGAAATCTATGTTATCTAAACATCAAAGTAATTGCATGTTCATCAAACTGTACCCCAACAGATTATCAACTAAAAATACGAGTTATTGTTTTCTAATCCTTTGTGTAATATAATCCGAATTATGTAACGATATTTATACATTTGGAAACATTTCCACAATTGGATTATGGGCCGATGTCTAAAACAAACCGAGGCACAAAGAGCTCATTTTTTCGACCTGGAAATGTACACTTTGCTTGCTCCTTGTTTACGGATTGATTACAGCCATCTTGAGTTCGACATGTTTGCTTGGACGTGGTTCTCTTTCAAAACAGGAACTTCTGCACACAGCTTTGCGGTCAGATAAATATTTATCTTAACCCATCCTTGAGACTCTTCTATCACTGTGTGCAATAATTTATTCGTCACGAGGTGGCTGGACTCGACACTTCAAAGTCCTTCTCACTTTTTCTGCACTACTGATTAACAAAAAGAAAGTACAACTTTTACATCACGTATCTCAACAGATACGTGATCGCATGTAACGTGATAGGTGGAATACGTAACTGCGGTGGACCTTGCCTTCATCCCTGAGAAACGTCTGCAGTTTTCCGGTTCTATGCTACGGATAAACGGATAGCGGTGGTCTGATATCGTGCTTGTTTGAAGACAACCGTGACTTACTGTATGCTGCGAATACATCAAGAAGATGAACTACACCATTTCCAAAGATACAACAAACCTGATAAAACCCCTTAAACGTAAAACTTAAAAGCATGGCTAGCAGCAAAAGCTAGCTAGGCGAGAATAAATAAATGTCTACAAAATTGCGATCGCACAAAATTGTTTCGCAGTGACGCTTGTTTGTAATGAGACCTTTTTATCTGTACTCGTGTTTGACGCATGTGAATCGAAAAGACTTCACGTGACCCGAATCTGCGGAAAATCTGCGCTGATTTCAAAAAATCGAGAACTCCTCCGAATATTGCGCCGTTTCCTTGATTTTGTGTTCATTTCCGTGAGCGCAAAATCGCAGAGTCCTGGAGAGACTGCTAAAAATTTGGTAACCAACTTCTAGCAAAACAATGTTGCATTTCGCAATGAAATTACTAAAAAGAAGAACACATAAATTGTATTATTTTAATAAATTCTAAAAATACAAATAGTAAATGTACAGAATTTACAGAAAATTTACATCAAATCGGTTTCTTGCAATCTGTGTTTATATATGTATATTTTCCTGTTCCTCACGTACAGAATGAACCTGCATTCTCATTTCCCCTCATTCATCTAAAACAACTCAGTGGACGGATAAACTGCGGCTCCGTAACATTTTATTTCTCAACGGAAAAGATAAAGGAAAAAAAAAGGGCATAATGTGTAGCTTTGCCAGAAACTAAACACTAGCTTCTCTCAGGCAGTCGTGCACCTCACCCCAATTTAGGGCCAGAAACTTTAAGGTGGCCAACATTGCTCCAGCTGTTTCTCTTAGACGCTGGTTAAACCGATCGCTGAAGTGCATCTGACGTGGATTCTGACGGAGGAACGGAGATGAGCGACGACGATGCAGCTGGAACATTCTAAAGTCTATATTTATCTCAATCCTATTTTTCACCAGCTTTAGTGCCGGAGTGAGCATGGGTTTAGTTCTCCGGTTAGGATTTTTAAGAACTGGCCTGCGTTTCCACGAGTTGAACAGACGTACGTTATACATGATTGGATGTGCGAGATCCACTAAACTGACTTCAATCTAAATCATTTTGAGCTAAGAATTAAAAACTGAAAACTGCCGGCGTTCCTCAGGGCCCGAGTCGAGGTCCGCTGCTGCTGTAAAACAGCACGGTCACGAATGCTTCTGCAGGTTCTCCTGCAGTCCTTCATACAGCGAGAACACGGCAGTGACAGTCGCTTTTATGTGAACGTGACCCTGCTCATAAAGCCGATCGATGACGCCGTGTATTTTCAGTTGGGCACCGTTAAACCGAATTGAAGGACGACATTGTAGTGCTGCAGTAATGCGCTGTTCTTTAAATTTGGATGTATAAAACGAAAAAATAAATAAATAAACAGACACCGCACGCGATACGTCGAATTTTAAAACTAGCTATTTATATAATTACTGAATAATTTATTAATCGCGCCTCTGTGTTCTTCATGCCTGGGAGGGGGGTTTATACACCCGCTTGGTAAAGGTTTGTTCACATATCCTATTGTTGATGTTCAGAGCCCTACACTCACACACACACAGTGCTTTCTTTGCGTTTTTGGTTTAAGCGGCATGAAAAACCGTTCTGGACTGATTTTTATAATACTACTACTACTACTACTAATAATAATAATAATAACAATAATAATAACAATAGCAACACACTTTGAGCATTAAGAAACAGGACATGTTTGTTCAACCACTTCTTTAAATTCAGGATTCTTCAAATGGCAACACATCAAACCACATAAGATGTCATCTGAACATTTCTGAGGGCTGCAAGTATTTTTCTGGCCTGAGCTGAACAATGGCATACCTGACATTCATGAGATCTGAACCGAGATTTCAGACAAGCTTCGAGTCACCTGAGAGACCGAATCAGCTGCTCGTACAAACATGTTGCGAAACATACCGGATATTTTCATGCTTCCACTTATAAAAAAAATGTCAAAGAGTCAGCATTTATAAGATAAAGAAGTGTGTGTTTTGAAAGCAGGGACCTGATGACGAATCGCCCACTGCAGGCTAACGCTCACAAGAACACCATCACGGCTACAGTGCAAGCGCTAGCAGGAATCCATGAAAAAAAATGACGATCAGATCGAGTTCACACATCGTGAGGGTGGGGGACTGAAAAGCATCCTGGCTGGAATATCACTCAAGGTGTTAAATCGACACCTACAGCAATAAATGAACTCTTTTTGTTCATTTGTGTCCAGCTTTATATAACCCAACTCAACAAAACCCTGCAGTGAACCAACCCAATCCCTCAAAGGGCCAGCATACACTAGGGAGCTGTTCCAAAGATATGAAATTTAAACACTGAAATGAGCAAACTGAGCAAACTCGGATCCAGAGCTGTAACCTCTCTTCTCTTAACACCACAAGGGCTGACTCAACACTAATAGAAAGCTAATCAACATTATAAGGGCTAATAACACTATAACCTAACCCTATCATCGAGCATGATAAAGACGTAAACGCTGCGAAGGGCCAGCTCAATGCTCAGAGAGACATTAAAACACAATACGGCACAACTCAGTCCTTAAAAGACCAACTCAACACATAGAAGGCCAATTCAGCCGTCTCAGCACCAACTCAACCCTCACAAATGGTCAACTCAACCCACAAAAAGTCAACTCACCCCTCAAAGGGTTAACTTAAAAATGGCAATTCAACCCTCAAAAGGATAAAATCAACTCAGCCCTCCAAGCACAAACTCAACCCTCAAAGAGCTAACTTAAAAAGGGCAATTCAACCCCCAAATGGCCAACTCAACCTTCAAAAGGCCAACTCAACCATCTCAGCACCAACTCAACCCTCACAAAAAGGTCTACACAACCCTCAAAAGGCCAACTTAAATCTCCCAGGGCCAACGAATGGCAAACTCAACACTGCAATGTGCTAACCGCTCACAGTAAAAAGGTACCTGAACTCTCTGATTCGAGGGCCAGTTCAACCCTCAGAAAGCTAGCTAAACCCACCAAGAACCAATCCAACTCTTAAAAGGGCCAACTTAACTTCCCTGGTGTGAACTTAATACCATAACTCAACACGCTACAAGCTGATGCAAAGGCCAACCAAACCCTCTGAAAGCCAATTAAGCTCTTAAAGTGCCAACAACCAAAGAGCAACTCAACACTGGAACACACAAAAGACCAGTTCAACCCCCAAAAAACTAACTCAACCATTAAAGGACCAACTCAACACCAAAACTCAACACGCTGCAAGCTGATGCAAAGCCCAACCCAAATCGCTGAAAGCCAATTAAACCCTCAAATGGGCCATCGATCAAACCAGTGCAGGGCCAAATTGACCCTCTGAAATTCAAATCAACACCAGAAGGACAAACTCAACACCGTAAACCCCCAACCCAGGACCATCTCAACCCGGTAAACCCCCCAACCCAGGACCATCTCAACACCGTAAACCCCCAACCCAGGACCATCTCAACACGGTAAACCTCCCAACCCAGGACCATCTCAACACGGTAAACCCCCCAACCCAGGACCATCTCAACCCGGTAAACCCCCCAACCCAGGACCATCTCAACACCGTAACCCCCCAACCCAGGACCATCTCAACACGGTAAACCCCCCAACCCAGGACCATCTCAACACGGTAAACCCTCAACCCAGGACCATCTCAACACGGTAAACCCTCAACCCA
>JAFFST010000955.1:31297-45222 GCA_022414735.1 Noturus placidus | reverse complement strand
TATATATATATATATATATAATGATCATATATATGATGTGTAAGGATCTGAACAACTTTCCCAAGGACTAAATTGCGATGGCTAGATGACTGGGTTATAGAATATCCAAAAAATCAGGACTTGTGGGCTGTTCCCGGTATACAGTGTTCCAAGGAAGGAGAACTGGTGAACCAGTGACAGGGTCATGGGCACCTAAGAGTCACTGATGCATGTGGGGAGCAACAGCTAACCCGCCTGATCTGATCCCACAGAAGAGTTACAGTAGCACAAATTACTGAAAAAGTTCATGCTGGCTATAAAAGAAAGGAGTCAGAACACAGTGCATTGTAGCTTGTTGTGTATAAGGCTGCGTAGTGGCAGATTTGTCAGAGTGCCCATGCTGACCCCTGTCCTCTGCCAAAAATTGCCTGCAATGAGCACGTGAGCATCAGAACTGGACCATGGAGCAATGGAAGAACGCCTGGTCTGATGAATAATATTTTCTTTTACATCATGTAGACAGCTGGGTACATTGCTTAACTGGGGAAGAGATGGCACTAGAATGTACGAAGAAGGCAAGCCAGTAGAGGCAGTGTGATGCTCTGGGCAATGTTCTGCTGGGAAACCTTGTGTCCTTGTATTCATTTAGATGTGACTTTGACACGTACCACTACCTAAACATTGTTGCAGACTAAGTACACCCCTCCATGGCTTTTGTATTCCCTAATGTCAGTGACCTCTATCAGCAGGATAAGGGACGCTGAACATTGCAAAAATTGTTCAGGAATGGTTTGACGAACATGGCAAGGTTCAATGTGTTGATTTGGCCTCCAAATTCTCCAGATACCACAGAACACCTTCACAGGTCGAGTCCATGCCTCGATGCGTCGGAGCTGTTTTGGACACACACGGGGGACCTACACAATAATAGGCAAGGTGGCTTTAATGTTTGATTATTTAAAACTTTTAATACTTTCAAATACATTTTAAATGGCTTTACAGAAGAAAAAGAGCCTTTAAAATGAATACAGTTCAAATCAGTTGTTTTCATAGAGTGCTTTTAGCAGACATTGTTACAAAGCAGCTTTACAGAAATCCATGTAACCACTTTTAGTCACAGCCGCAGTAGTGAAGTCACGCGGAAATCAAGCTGAGATGATTCACTGAATTAGGAAGGTGAACTGGATGAACGAAGGTGTCAGAGCTAGAGAAACCTGGCAGTGTACCAGGATGTTGCATTATCAGAATATTGAACTAGCATCACGTCAGGCAACACATATAACTCAACAGACAGAAATAACAGATTGTTGAGTATGATGGGAGTGTACAACACCAAACACAGGGTGTAGATGGTAATCATAGTGCAAGCAGGGACTTGGAATGTCTAGATATGACAGCTTAAATAAAAAAAAGAAGTGCAGGGATGGAGATCAGGGATCTGTTAAAGAAACAAGGATTTACTATTTAGTTTGATGAAATGAGGAAATCTGGATTTATTTTATTTGCGTTTCAAGCTTTAGAGGAAGTGACCTGCCAATTCACATGGTGAAGCTTTTCTTTATAATGGGAGGTTAAGTAGAGTTAAGCTCAACCACACATATTGAATCAATGTCATAAATGTTGTGCTTTTGTACTGAATACCTTCTTACAGAGTGCCGCACTACTGTATTATCATACTACCCTCTAAGAGACAGTTATAGTCCTCAAAATAACCTTCACTCTCATATGTCTAATACACCTTGTGCATTTACATTTCAGTACCTTTGTTTTTGCTTCAATCTCTAGATTTAGCCAACATTGGAGCAAATAATATATTTACTTAACTTCCTTAAGTGCTTTATCCTGGTCAGTGTCACAGTGGATCTGGATCCTATCATAGGAACACTGGTTACAAGGCTAGAGTATTTACACCGGATGGGACACTAGTCCATTTCAGAGCATCAAGTACACACCAATTCATAACTAGCGGTGATTTAGCATAGTCAATCAACCTAGATCAATATTTTTGGGAGGCGGGAGGAAACTGGAGAACCTGGAGGAAACTCAAGTGAATATGCGGACCCTGGAGCTGTGAGAGAGTAATGCCATCTATTGTGCCATCATGTAACATTGCCAACATTTTGAAAAACTCAATAGCCCATATGAAAAAAAAAAAATTTGTATATATACTGTGTATATATATATATATATATATATATATATATATGTATGTGTATGTGTGTGTGTAACAAAGTTGTAAAGACAACTAATGTTTATAATTTTCCGCTTTGCAAAAACTTTTTATATATGTATTTATTTTTTGTATAAAATGTTCTGCTGGAGGAAATCAAGTAATTACATAAATTCTGGAAATGACAGAGAAAATATTTTGCTGCTGTTGTGCATCACCTTTATCCCATACTGGCTGCTAAACCGGAGCTGATGCACAAGATTACAGGATACATGTCTCCCTTCAAAAATCAGCCAGATGGAGGGATCTCAGGGTTGCATTCTATTCAAACACTCGATTCGGCCTTCCTGTCGCTCCAAATAGAGACTGAGTAGGCAGCTTTTGTTAGGTTTCAGATGCAGCATCTATGTCCATGGCCCCTTAATCTGCACATTCACTGAAAGAACCTGCTAGTGTATGCGACTAAACAAGCAGCCTAGATTTGGAGATTGAAGGAATTTTCATGCCTATTAGTCCTTTTGTCGATTTTGAATCAGAACATAAAAATGTTGCTTTTTCATTTCCTATTTGGTTTGGTCTCACACTGCACATAATTTACAGACCAAAAGCAAATGCACAGAATTTGCACTCCAAGGTGAGCTGGTTTCAGTCCCGTTCCAAGTGAATTCTATCGTGGTTCAATTGGGAGTGAGAAAATGAATCGAACCTGAATCAACCCGACTGTATGAAGTGAACCAAATATGATGTCTATTTTGGGTTGTGGGCAGCTTTTCTTTTTCTTTTTTTTTCTATAGAGGCTGAAGCATTTCAGAAATTTGATGTTTTCTGGAGATTTTAGACTTAAGAGAAAGCAAAATCTGAATGTTATATACAAAATGTACTAAGCTAGTTATTTATCCATCCATCCATCCACCCATCCATCTTCAACCGCTTACTCCTTTTCAGGGTCACGGGGGAACCTGGAGCCTATCCCAGGGAGCATCGGGCACAAGGCGGGGTACACCCTGGACAGAGTGCCAGTCCATCACAGGGCACAATCACATTCATACACTATGGACACTTTAGACATGCCAATCAGCCTACCATGCATGTCTTTGGACTGGGGGAGGAAACCGGAGTACCCGGAGGAAACCCCCGACAACGGGGAGAACATGCAAACTCCGCACACGGGACTCGAACCCCGGACCCTGGAGGTGTGAGGCGAACGTGCTAACCACTAAGCCACCGGGCGCCCCCACCTAGTTATTTATTTAATCATTTATTTAGTCCTGGCATCTTGGTTTCTTTCATTCAATCATTGGGAAATGTTTATGTAACTTTTAATATATTTATATTTCTGACCAATAAATAAGCAAATCCCAGGAATGCTAAAGAGCCACCAATGTTGAGTCCACAGAACAAATCCCTTCAACAGAATGGTTAGATTGAATCCCACCTTCCTTGCAAGTAACTTAAAAGTATCTGGCAAATGATCAAATGCACTATAGATGTAAATAATATGCATTAAATGAATAATATTATCTTAATGGAAAGAAATGACATCAGAGCAAGGAAATGTTAAGGGGGAAAGTAGACTAAATAACGTGCTGAAATGTCAGTTTAGATTTTAGAAAATTTCTTTGGCGCTTAGTAATCTAAGAATTTAGTTGAAAAGATGATAGTCTAGGTATAGATGATGCCTCATGGCATCAAATCAACTGCATTTGTTAATTATTTGAACTGTACTGAAATGGGGAACCTCTAATTACTGTAGGAAAACCTAATACTGTGTAGATCACCTTTGTGCCAGCAACACGTCAGTGACCTGTCAAGGCATTGGACCCTCTGCAGATGTGCTGTGGTATCGGGCACCAAGATGTTAGCAGCAGATCCTTTATGTCCTGTAAGTTGCGAGGTGGGGTCTCCATGGATCAGACTTTTTTTTATCTAGCACATCTCACAGATGCTCAATCAGAATGACTTCTGGGGAAACTGGAGGCAAAGTCAACACCTTGAACAATTATTAAATGTTGTCGTCATTCTCAAACCATTCCTGAACTATTTCCGAAGTGTGGCAGGGCATATAAGGGTGAAAGGAGCCAATGCAATTAGGGAATACCATTGTCATGAAGGGTTGTATGTGACCTGCAACAATGTTTAGGTGTCAAAGTAACATCCACATTAATGCCAGGACCCAATGTTTCCCAGCAGAACACCGCCCATAGCATCACACTCCCTGTTCCCGTTTCATCAATTGTCCTTTCTTGGACCACTTTTGGTAGATATTAACCACTGCATATCGGGAACACATTGTTTTGGTGATGATCTGACTCAGTTGTCCAGCCATCACAATGTGGCCTTTGTCAAAGTCACTCACATCCTATTACTTGCCATTTTTTATTGCTTCCAACACGTCAACCATGAGAACTGCAATAGTATATCCCATCCCTTTATAGGAGCCATTGTAATGACATAATCAATGTTTTTATTCAAGGTTTTAATGGTATTCCTGATTTTTTTTAGTGTATGTCCTCCACACATTAAATACAGCATAATCTTCCTGTTCTCTTTTAAAATACCAAAGATATCTTATTGTCATTTCTGTTATTATCAATGCAATCTGTATTTACGGAAACAGGCGCATAAAACTCCTCCTCACACTGATGGTAGGTGGTCTGCACAGATGGGAACATAAATAAGTGATGAAGCAAATATCATGGCAACCTTTTTATTTAATTTCTTATTTTTTTCTTTCTTTGCTACTCCCAAGTCAATATAACCTGCATGTGATCTCTCTAATAGAAATGTACTTTCACTAATTACACTAATGACTCATGTTAATTCGATTAACTGAGTTAACTAAGAAGTTCTGCATTGATACATGCTGTATTTTTATTATTTCTCCACTTAATAATAAAATGCTCGACTCAATTTAAAACGAGTCATTTCAAACTGAATAGAACAAAAGGGTTTAGGAAATAATTAAAAAGAGAAAAAAAATCAAATCAAGTTTCCCAATCAAACGGAATCAATTTACGTTTTCCACTTGTCCCAAATGTAGGGTTTTTTTTTTTTTTTTTTAACTTATATATTTGTTTGTTTATTTATTTGGTTGGTTGTTTTAATTTATTTTTTTTTTTTTTATTTTACTCAATATTGGGTCATTTGCCAATTCTCACCCACTACCTAGCTATGAAGGAAAGCATGTATGTCCTCGAAGATATGTGAAGCCGGCCATCACACTGTCTAAACTTTTAAAACTGCAGTTCATGATAAGTCACAGGGCAGCTGAATACACTCACCGCTTTCCATGTAAATGAGCTCACAGATGGTCACAATTGTCCTGGTACTGGTCTGATTAGCAATGGAGAGAATAAATTCTCTTTTGGACTCTTGGCTATGAATTGCTCTACAATAGTTGGAATTCGAACTCATGATCTCCTGATGAACACTATATTGTGAGCAATCCAAGGATCAAAAAAAAAAAAAAATGACTAATACATTATTTAAAAAAATAGCACAGGCACTTAGTAGCCAAGAAGCAACACTCCAAAGATAAGATTTTGCAGGGTCGAAGAGAAACAACAAGGAATAAATAACCAATAATAAGTAATTAAGGTGGGGCACACGGTGGCTTAGTGGTTAGAACGTTCGCCTCACACCTCCAGACTCCGGGGCTCGAGTCCCACCGGGGCCATGTGCGTGCAGAGCCCGCATGCCCTCCCCGTGCCGCGGGGGCCCCCTCCAGGCACCCCTCCCTGTCCAAAGGCATGCATGGTAGGTTGATTGGCATGTCCAAAGTGTCCGTAGTGTATGAATGAGTGTGTATGTGATTGTGCCCTGCGATGGACTGGCACCCTGTCCAGGGTGTACCCCACCCTGTGCCCGATGCCCCCTGCGATAGGCTCCAGGCTCCCCGTGACCCTGAAAAGGAGTAAGCGGTATAAGATGGATGGATGGATGGATGAAGTAATCAAGGTGGAACACAGAACAGGTGAGCACATTAGGGTAATAAACCAGTGGTAAGTCAAGGATGGTGACAGGACTGAAACCAAAACAAAGGCACATGGCAAAGTAAGCACAAACACATAGAGAAGAGAAGGCAGTGCACACTGTGCCCAGTGGGGGAATCTACAACTCATATTATTGTAAATATTTCAGTAAACTACATTAAAACAAATAGGATTAGTTTACTGCTTACATGCACAGAGGATCCGTGAACACAAACATATTAGACTTAGACTTAGACTTCCTTTACTAATCCCCAAGGGGAAAGTAAGGTATAACAGCAGCAAAAACAGCAAAAACAAAAACAAAACCACAAGACAAAAAATAGACAATACAGTCAATCAATAAACACAATAATCGGACTATTATCAATTACAAAATACAGTGCAATAACCTAATTAGCACAATAACTCATACCATCAAACAATACCACTCAATCCCTTAATCCAAGCAAACCATGGCAATATATTGTTTAAAAGAGACATTACAGTAAAAAAAATAAATATAATAAAAATATATAAAAAATAAACAATATCCGTCCATGTCTCTACAGAAGTACGAATACACATATACGCTTGATATACATTCCCATATACATCACTATGCATATACATACATACATAGATATATACATATATATGCACACCTAAATACACAAATACACACATCTATCCATATAAATGCGTGTACATATACATATCCACACTATTCTTCACATACTTCAAATAAGGGTGCGGTCAGCCTAATCGCTACAGGAATAATGGACCTAAAATAGCTCTCCTTCTTACACCGAGGAGGACTCAACCTCCTGGTAAATGTACTCTCCTGTGCACCAACGATACTATTTAAAGGCTGAGCAGTTTCACACAAAATGACAGAGTTTGGCCAGCATTCTCTTCTCCATCACCACCTCCACTGGGTCAAGACTAGTCCCCAAAACAGAGCTGGCTTTCTTTATCAGTTTTATCCTTCTGTTTACATCACTGATCCTGGTTCCACTTCCCCAGCACACCACAGCATACAAAAGTACTGCCACAACAAAATCATAAAAGGAATGGAGCATTTCAGCCTGAACTCCAAAGGATCTCAGCCTCCGCAAAAAAAAATAGAAATCGCTCTGGTCTTTTTGTATATCATCTCATTCTTAGTGGCCCAGCTCAATTTATTGTCCACTCCCTAATTATTATAGGAGGTGACTATCTGAATCTCTTCAACATTAATTCTGATGGGAGACACTGCATGTTTAGATCTCCTAAAATCACTCACCATCTCCTTAGTTTTGTTTGTTTTAGCACCAACCCACACAGCTTTTCACCAGGCTCCTATACTCATGTTCCTTCTGATAATTTCTGGAGATGGCATGCTCCTGTATCATGCTTAATGTCAGAGGTGTAAAAACGAAAGGTGCCTAAACAGTCCCTTGTGGCACACCCATGTTAATGACTGTCAGGTCTGACCTCCAGGTTCGTAGGTGAACATATTGTCGTCTTTCTGTCAGGTAATCCATGATCCATGTTACAATAGCGGCATCAACATGATCTGATATTAACTATCTTAGAGTAAACCTGGCTGGATGGAATTTAAAGCACTTGAGATGTCAAAGAACATACATCTCACAGTGCTCCCAGCTTTCTCCAGGATGTGAATAAGTCTTATGTAAGAGATAAATGATGGTGTCTTCTACTCCCACATGAGACCGATATGCAAGCTGCAAAGGAGATATCATACTTCCAACCATAAATCTAAGGTAAGGAAGAACTATCCTCTCTAGTGTCTTCATCAGATGTGATGTCAGTGTTACTGGTCTAAAGTCATTCAGTTCCTTACAGATCCCATTTTTGGGCACTGGTACCAAACAAGATGCCTTCCAGAGAACAGGTGTCTCCCCCATATTCAAGCTCACATTAAACATCTGTGCCACAACTTCACTTAACTGTTCCGTACATACTTTCAATACCCTTGGGCTAAGTCCATCAGGGCCAACTGCTTTTCCTGCATTAATCCTATTAAGTTATTTTCTACCTGGTCAGATGTAATATACAGGCCACCAGTAGAGTGGGGAATAGGTGGAAGGATGGAGGTGTAGAAGAAGAAGAAGAGAGTTGCATGTCAGGCACAAATCCCTGGCTGATCCGATTAAAGAACATAGTCAGCACATTATCTCTGTCCAAACTCTGTTATAATTGTTGAGTACTTGATGCCTACTATACAGAAATCTTCCTCATTCCACTCCACACATCTCCCATGTTGTTGTTCTGCAGTTTGTCCTCTAATTATCAATTTGTATAGCGCTTTTTTACAAAGTTTTACAAACTCTAATTTCCTGTATGCCTACTTACCCTCCTTCATCTTCACTTTCAGCTCCGTCTGCACTTTTCTAAGAGCCTCCTCATCACCCATTCTAAATTTTTGCTTCTTCTCATTACGTAGTACCTTTAGTTGACAGGTGACCCTCGGTTTGTTATTTGGAAAACAGCTTACAGTCTTTGTTGGTATTACACTGTCCACACAGACATTTATACACACAATGACACAATAAGTGAGCTCATTAATATAATCACCGTTCACCGTTCGAGTATTCCGTGGGTATATAGTATGGCCGCAGGCCTATCATTAGCAGTTCAATGTCCATTGTACAGAGCTGTTTTTTGACAGTGATGTGTCCTGGATTACACCATTTATTGTCCATATACATCGCCAATGCCCCTACTTTCCTCTTTCCGCTTTCTTTAGGTTTCTGATCTGTCCGCACCATCTGAACGCCCTCTATGTTCACATCCGATAAGACCATGCAGCCATTTCTCCATAAAACACACGATACCGCATTCGTAATACTCCCGCTGACTCTTCATGAGCATCATAAGTTCCTCCATCCTGTTTGCAATACATCTTACATTGCCAGTAACAATGGAAGGCAAAGTGGGTTTAAACCTTCTTTGTCGCTTGCACCACCTCTTCCCTGCTCTGCGGCCTCTTTCTTTAGCACACCAGGAATTTCCACTCTTTGACCAAACACCACAGAAGATTTCCACAACCGCTTCTGCTCTGTCGTATAATCAAGTCGGTAGATGCGTGGTGATTCATTGTCCATTAACTCAATCTACATAATATTTGACATAGTATTCATTCTTCATCTCCTAAAAATATATACAAATGCATAAAACAAAACAAAAACATATAACCAAGGTGTAAAGCAAACACAGTTGCAGCATACACACAGCGCCCTCTAGCCCTGCCCATTCAAATATGGGCATATAAGCAGACAAACATGTATAGTATATGAAAGTGTCTTAGCAACATTCAATGAGGAATACTAAACAATTGAATGCCTTCAGAGCCTATGTCCTTAATGGTTTTTCGGAAGCTCATTAAATAGTTCAAAGCTGCACCCTAGTGAGCTCTCTGAAGACTTAAGCACAGCGCAGCTAGTTGAATCCAGGCAAAGTGCCGAGTCATGGAGGAGACTATAGCAGCTATATTTCCTGATATATTTAGCTGTCGTGCTGATGCAGTTTTCATCCAACTTCAAGAAGAGAGAATAGATCCACATGATATATAACCTGTCAGTAGTGTGCAGATTCCAGTTTATTCATCTTCGACCAAGTGTCACACCATGAGCAGAGAGATTGTCTCTTCTAGCGGCTCTATTGACCAATGATTGTGTTGAACAGACAAAGAGAGTGCATGATTGATGCCCAAAGTGGCCTTTTTGAAGTGTATACTGACAACGGTGTGTCTTCACTTTGTTGTTTTCCCGCAGCCTGTTTCAAAGGAAGTAAACACCACCAGACGCTGATGAGATACAAACAAAAATGGAAGGTTGTATAGTATTAAGGGGCCTCCCAGTGATCCTGTTTAGTCTCCATTAGCACTATCAGTACATGCTCTTTTTGAGGTGCTGGGAGAAGAGGGAGTTGCTATTATGCTGGGGCTATTAGGGAGGTAATGATGACTCTACTCGTGCCGCTGCAGGGTGTGCACTGCACCAGATGATGCGATCACCTTGCATAAATAATGAGACTCGGCAATCAGGAGCGCAGATAAGCGCTGCCACAACTCTGTTTGTAGATCGCACCACATTTGACATGATAAACAAATTTGAGTGTTTTGTGAGTTATCATTTCTGCTCTTATAATCAGACAACACTGTAAAATGTTTCGCCAAGTTTAGCAGCTAGCAGGGTGATCCATCCATGTTTACTAGGAAAATATGAGGACAGGAGTTTTCATGCGCAATTGTTGGAGTGCAGTGTCTTCATTTATGATCGAATCTAAAAGGTGCTAGCTTTGTTTTATTGAGCATGAAGGTATAACTTGGCGAGGCCAGTAGTTCAGCACATTTTTAGCCCGTCGTAATTTTCTATCAAGGTCCGAGATTGCGGAAGGACACACTTTCACTTATGAAATGCACTTCTATTGGTGTAATTACATCAGATTAATGGAGAAAGATCCGAAGGACAACAGTGCTGCCTTTCTATAAGAGGACAAAGAAAACACATAGTAGTTCATGATGCACGGGTGCATTCACCATAGCAAATGGAAAAAAAAAAAAATCAGGTTTATTGCGCTGAAATGAAAGGTCAACAGAATAATAACTTTGAAGCAGTGTTTGGATTGTCATGCGTTTGATGACTAAGTATTTTAGTCTGTGTGATCTACATTCTTGGCCATTAACCTCTAAACCCTGTTGTTTTAATGCTGTTTTGGAGTTATTATAAACGATTGTCCTTTCCAGAGTTTATCCAAAAGTCATCCGGCAATTAATGTAAATGTCAATGCAAATTAGTAACTTTTTGCACAGATTAAAGCTAAGTGCTAGCACTAACATTTGAAATACCATGTCAAACAATACCATGTCAAAACGCATTGCACATTTTTTTCTAATGGTGTGAATATGTGGGGGAATTATCCACTAAAATAATAATGATAATAACAGACCATTGTTTTTTATGTCAGCATAAATGTAATAAAAGGGCATGCCATTAAAGCATTTTGTCCAGCATCATTCGTTTTTTGAATTGTCCACATACGTACATGAACTCTCCCTTGTTTTTTAGTAGAATATGGAAGGAATAAAACACAACAGGGTGAGCCGTTACAGGAAAACAATAAACGCCATGGTGGTGATAAGTAACCTGATGGAACAGTTGAACAGTTGAACGCTGAAGCACAGGGGTTTTCACCAGGTACTCCAACTTTCTTCCCCAGTCCAAAGACATGCATTGTAGGCTGATTGGCATTTCCAAATTTTCTGTAGTGTGTGTGTGTGTGTGTGTGTCTGTCTGTGTGTGTGTGTGTGCGATTGTGCAATGTGATGATTGGATGATTGAATGGATGGATGATTGAATGGATGGATGGATGGATGGATGGATGGATTGATGGATGGATGAATGGATAGATGGATGGATGGATGATTGAATGGATGGATGGATAAATGGATGGATGGACATGTCTTACATTGAATCCATTTATAGTTATGTTTGTGGAATATCTGCGAAACAAGTTCCTGTTATCACTGATGTTACAGAAGCTATAAATAGTCTCTCTCACACTCTTTTTTAGCTCTCTTTCTTGACGTTAATAAGACAAAAAAAAAAAAAAAAAAAAAAAAACACAATGGATTCTCCTCACAGAAAATGTTTCAAATGTGTTCATGGGGAGCATCTACCATGCCCTGTGCTAGTCCCTGTGCAAGACAATACTATTAGAACAATAACATACAGTATTAGTATAAGCACATTAATATAAACCTGTAACCTTTCATGTAGCCAGAACTACTGTCAGAGCAACTGTTACAGACACATAATTAACAACATTCAGGATAAGTATACAGCAGCTAGGACCTTCCTGAGCTGAGATATTGAGGATTCTGTAAACATTTGTAAAACCAGAATTTGTTGTGTGCCATGACACAAAGATGGCCGTCATAGTTAGAACAAATAAAAATAAATAAATAAATAAATAACTGGTGAACCCCATAGAGATTCTAAGAGAGACAACAATACAGACGAGCTGAAGGCCGCAATCAAAGCAATCCGGGCTTCCATCACACCTCAACAGTGCCACAGGCTGATTGCCTCCATGCCATGTCATATTTACATTTACATTTACATTTATTCATTTAGCAGACGCTTTTATCCAAAGCGACTTACAAATGAGACACACTCACACACCAATGGTAGCAGAGCTGCATGCAAGGCGCTAGCTTGCCATCGGGGGCAACTTAGGGTTCAGTGTCTTGCCCAAGGACACTTCGGCATGGGATCACCCGGGCCGGGATTCGAACCACCAACCCTACGATTACTGGATTAGTGGACAACCCGCTCTACCGACTGAGCCACAGCCGCCCCATATTGATGCAGTAATTTGTGCAATAGGAGCCCTGACAAATATCCAGTCCATAAATTATCATACTATTCAGAAGGTTGAGATTTCTGTATTATAAATTCTTTATTTTATAATTTTGAGATTGGATTTTTTATTTCCATGAGCTATAATCATCAAGATAAAAAAAAAAAAAAAGGCTTGAAATATGTCAGCTATCCGTGTCATGTGTGCAACTGCATAACCATCTCTCAGTTATATTTACTTTGTTATTTAGTAGAATTAGGCTGAACCTCTTTTATAAATGGCTGTTGTGAGCATGGGCTGGAATCGAATAGGTCAGTCTGTTACTATGATTTTCATGATTAGTGTCTTGAGCACACCTGAGCACCGGCACTTAGCACTTGTTTCCACCCTAGTGTTTAGTCTTAGTTGTCTGTTCCTCCTACAACTGTCTTGCACTCGTTTCTAGTGGAAGCCTGGACCCTGTTTACATGAGTATTTTAACCACTTGCTTTTGTATAATGTGTCTCCAATTGTTCAATTTATGTTCTTGTGTATAATATGCAAATTAGCTCATAGCATTTGCAGAGGTGTTAACACTACTAACAACAACAACAAAATCCTATCAGGCTCAAAGAGAGAATGAAAAAATAAAAGGTTTTGTGTTTTATTATTTTTTTTTTTTTAACTTATTATTGACATGAATGGAAAATATCAACAAATCAAACAACTTGTTTGCCCAAATATGAACACAAAATACTTATTCAAAAAAAATAAAATGAAAACAGGTAACATACTGAAAGAAAATATTGAATGGCACTTTAGTGATTAGCATGTTTTCCTCACACCTCCAGGGTCAAAGACATGCATGGTAGGCTGATTGACGTGTGTAAAGTGTCCGTAGTGTATGAATGGGTGTGCGAATGTGTATGTGAATGAGCTTTGCGCTTGACTGGCACCCTGTCCAGGGTGTACCCCACCTTATATATATATATATATATATATATATATATATATATATATATATATATATATATATATTTTTTTTTTTATTATTTATTTTTATTTTGTATTTTACATTTAACCAGTCCATATTCAACATATATCAAGTCAGGATTAATTAGGATCAGTTAACCCTTAGTATTTTAGATCTACATTTAGTAGTTTGCTGAACTGTGTCTGCTAACATTAGCTAGAATTAGCACTTTATACGTTAGGTAGTATTTGCTCTCTTTTTGGATAGCTCTGGATATACTATCTCTCAGTATGCTGTTAGATCTGTTTAGATGTCTTTTTAGATAATAGTAAAAACCTTTTTTTAACAATGAAAAACATTTTGCTTTTGTCATTTTCAGATTTTGTAGCTAGTTACATGTACATTTACATTTATTCATTTAGCAGACGCTTTTATCCAAAGCGACTTACAAGTGCACACTCACACACCAATGGTAGCAGAGCTGCCA
>JAFFST010000955.1:4825-22325 GCA_022414735.1 Noturus placidus | reverse complement strand
GCTGCTCAAACGTCACTTTTAGCATTCCGAATTACAAACTTTTTCCATAAAAATAGATTTGCATAATTTGCTCCCAGAACTATCTGGACTATTTGTGTTCCTAATGGCTAGTAGGATGACGTCAGAGTGAAAAAGTAATTTCAGCCCCAATTAAACAGGCCATTGCTTACCCCGTGTTGCACCTCCAGATTTAAAGTAGTTGATGAAAACAGATTAATTCTCATTTCATGTTTGTTTTTTTCTTATTGACTTTTGGTAAATTTGCTTAAACTATGTTATGTCAATGTCAATGGACACCCTGCTCGGGTGAATCAGTACATTACAAGCCATGTCTACATATGTCTACATAAGCCTTGCTATATATATATATATATATATATTCAAGTTTAATAAAAAGCTAAATCATACCACTCTACTTGTTGACCTGTGTGATGTTCTGTTTATCAGTTTGCTAAGGACAATGCTCAGTCTCCTCACTTATATGTATGAATACTTGGTTCACAACATTTCTTGGTTCACAACTGGCTTTGGTTATAGACTGGAATGAAAGAGATGCTAATCACTGGCACTGGCAGCCCACTGTTGTATACGATGCCACATAATTTGTTGTTTTTTTAAAAGCAAGACAATTAAGACTTGTAAGCATGATAATTATTATTATTTTTATCTCAAAGGAACAGCCAAAAATGTTCATAATAAATGTAATCAGGAATTATGTGTTTGTTGTCCAAATTTTGCTCAGAAGAAAGGATTAGCATCTAAATGATCAGATACATTCTACCATTTCTATATAACACAGTTATAGGAAAAAGGTTGGTATTTGATATTCATATACTGTAAATTAAATGTCCTCAAAAAGCAAGCTTAATAATGTTTAGTTAATTTCAGCAGAGGCATTTATGGAAACTTATGTGTGAGGATTTATTAAAGAATAAGATATGGTTAAAACGAATAGAAAGACATCACCAAACAGCACTAGAACAAAGTTAGACTGGTCACAAGTTCTAAAGTGAAGCTAAACACTAAGGAATAGCAAAACTCCAATGTAAATGAACAAAACACAATTAGCTATTAAGTCAGGTGACTAATCCACACAGGTTATCAATGAGACTGTGTGATCGGATGGCTTAATCTGTCACACGTGAGGATCCATGTGCAGCATTCTGAGTGAGTTGTAAATTATTAATAAATATCTTGAGTAAGCCGGATAGGAGAGCTCTGCGAAAAGCTACTCGAGTTGACACGAAAGCATGTATAGGTTTCTGATTGTCAGCAGCAAAGAGAATGTCACCGACCTTAAAGATATTACAGCAGCAATGAAAGAAGACACTGATATTGATCAGTGATTGCTTAAGCAGTGATCAGAGGAAGTAAAAGAGCACCAGCTAGAGTGTGTGATGATGTGCATGTGTGTGCGTTGCAGCAGGGGTTGTGATTCAGCAGCTCTCCTGCTGGCAGTGCTGACACTCAACGCTCTTTCCTCTCCCAGTTTTATATCTCTATCTCTGATTGATTTGGACCCATCAATGCTCTCAGGTCTTGGCTCCAGTCGGCTCCTGATTGAGATTCGCTGCAATAGGGAGGAGACGATTGGATGAGACGGCTGAAAACACACACCGCAAGAGCAGTTACGAAGAAAATGAGGAGGGAAATGCAGGGCACAGCAGATGTGTAACTAGAGAGAAATCAGATCGAGAGCCTAGGCTTGATTTTGTCCGACGTTTGGGGAAAGCGTGACTCCATGACGTAGAACTCTCAGAACAGAAGGTGGAGATATGGGTGAAGGCACAGGCAAGGATTGAACTAAAGCTTGGAGAGCACTTAAGGGAGATGAATCTGGGCACAAAAATTTCTTCAAGGTGGAGAGGTGGGCTGACACACACACACACACACACACACACACACACGCACACTTGTAATGGCAGTTCATGAATTTATTTTGTTTGGAGAGCGCATTCACTGAGCTCAGGAGTGCACTGAGGACAATCTAGAGATGAACCATAGGGGTTATGGTTCATTTAAATTCCCCTCTTTCATACACACACACATGCACACACACACACACACAGTTATTCCTGACACCATGCTCATCCTAGTGCTCTCACACTGGTCCCATTTCTATTCTTGGTATATGAAGCTCTGTCACATGCATATTATCTACACATAGACAGAAACAGAGCTGAGAGCTAATATAATTACTAGCATTAGAAAGATGGGCAAGACTTGAGTCACCACCCAAACACTGCAGAAAGATATGCATGTGCATGTGTGGGTGTGTGGTAGGAGTGTAACACAATCTATATGTGTACCTGTATCTGTTTAGTGTTCAAAATACATGTACCTTATTCAGAGTTTTTACCCAAAGAGTACCTTATCTAAACTGGATTTTTCATGTTCTTTTTTTTTTTAATGAGCGCTACCACTGAAAAACAGAAATTCCACAGACGTTCTAGCCCTGGAATTTCCAGTTCCAGTTATCCCCTCCAATTCGATCTCCACACTATTCCCCCCTTTTTACTTCCCCTATCATATGTTTTACCCCCTTTTCCCCCTTCTGTAAACCCGACTCTCCCAGGGGCCCAGATAAAGAATGGCTAATAAAAGAGCTCACTCAAGCACACTCAGCCATCTCAAGCAAACGCCATCAAAAGGCATTGAAAAGTCACTCATCAGGGGAGCTGCCCTTGGTCATCGGATACATGCAGGCACAGAATAAACAGGAAATGAGTTTAGCACTACACCACAGAACAACATTGACTGTAAAGAGCAGTTTAGAATTTGATGAGCAATGCTAGATGAAGACTGGTAGACATGTGATTGTGTGTGGCTTTAGCTATGACTGGACTTTATATAGGTATTACTTGATTTAATTATTATTTATTCCAACTTGATGTGTTTAGCGCTTGTAAGTTATCACTGCTAATAACAGTAAAGCATGTCGAAACATTATTATTATTATTATTATTATTATTATTATTATTATTATTATTATTATTATTATTATTATTATCAATAATACATTACAGTATATTGATAAAAGTTGTGAGTTCAAATCCAAGGTCGGAGAGCCACTGTTAGCGCTTGAGTAACACCCATAACCCTTAACTGCTTCAATTATAAGCATTTGCCACAAGAAATACAATACAGTGTAATTATTTATTTTTTGCATGTAGCCCACATAAACAAGCAGTGAAATTCTACTGAAATTGAACTTTTTCTTTTATTATTTCTCAATTATTTTTAACCATTTGAACTTGCTAGGGTGGCATGGTGGCTTACTGGTTAGCACATTTGCTTCACACCTTCTGGTTCAAATCCCGCCTCTGACTTGTGTGCTTGTTCTCCCCGTGCTTCTGGGGTTTCCTCCGGGTACTCCGGTTTCCTTCTCAAGTCTAAAGACGTGTTGTAGGCTGATTGGCATCTCTAAATTGTCATGTGTAGTTTGTGAAATTGTGTCTTGTGAGGGGCTGGCACTCCATCCAGGGTGTCATCTTTTCCTTGTGCCATGAGTTCCCTGGGATAGGCTCCAGGCTCCATGTGGCCCTGTGTAGCATAAACGGTATGGAAAATGGATGGATTTGAATTTACTAAAAAAAAAAAAAAAAAAGAACAACAAGATAAAATAAAAAAGAACTAAAAACCCATTAATTCATAACTCATTCACAATGTAAGCCAAAAGGCACTTGTTTAATTTTATAAATAAATATTTAGTATAAGTGAATATATATAATCCAAGTTCGCAATTACAGTCAATACCCTCTAACATCGAAGGTCTTAAGTTGAGACCCATGTGAGAGAAATTCTTTCCACAGCTGTTCCTAAGGTGTATATTTTATCAGGAGTAAGGCAGTAAAATTACTGTAATTCCAGTTGCTTAACCTTTCCTGCAGGTTTAAGAAATAATAAAGGCACTGTAATAAAAATAAATAAATAAATAAAAAATCAAATGTTCATTGATGGAGTGCATCAAATGCACTTTGACTTTCATTACATATATATTGTATACCTACAGTATAAAAATATGCTAGGTATAGCTAATAAGGTGGCCATTGATTATGTATATTAAATCACAGCAAGTTTATTGGTTACACTGATCTGCTAACCAATAAACTGGTAATTCTTTGTAGCTTTTATGCGACTCAGACGTTCCATTAACATCAGGAAGCTTTATTGATTACTTGCTTACCAAAATGGCTTGGTTTCAATACACAGCAGGAACAAACAGTGAATGTAAATGGTGAATGGCGCACTTATATAGCGCTTTTATCCAAAGCACTTTACACTGTGTCTCATTCACCCATTCACACACACAGCAATGGTAGCAGAGCTGCCATGCAAGGCACTAACTTGCCATCGGGGTAACTTGGGGTTCAGATTCTTGCCCAAGGACACGTCGGCATGTGGAGTCACGTGGGCCGGGAATCGAACCGCCAACCCTATGATTGGTGGACTACCCGCTCTACCACCTGAGCCACAGTCGCCAAATGTATAGCAAAGTCATAATGAAAACATTACACTCTAGTACGGGGTCATCAACTGGCAGACCATGGTCCAGATGGCAACCCAGCAAAGTATTTCAGTGGGATTTAAACAAAATCAGTCACACGCACACCTCTGTGTCAGAGTCCATAGTTGTAGTCAAAAGTAATAACGTAAATCCCACTGTATAACCACTTCAAACTGTCTTATTTGTAGCCATTCATCCATGTTACTTGCTTATTCAGATCATGTAAGCAAGAAAATTTATGTAACTGGAGCTTTTCAAATTTAGTTGATAAAAAGGGTTAGAGATGAGACTAATGAATTATGGTTTTCCACAAGACAAACAAAAAATACTTAATGTAAAGCATAAAATTTTCATTATGCTTTCAAAATCAAATCATAAATGCATGTCCTCTGCATAAAACCATGATTTCTGATTTGCCACTGCATGATCCCCAAATTGTTGCAGCTTCACGGATTGGCTGTAAATGAGCTAAAGCGAGAGAGATGGACAGATTGACAGATGGAGAGGGAGGAAAGGTGCAAATTAGAATAAGAGTGGAGGAATAGAAAAAATAGAAAGAGATACCCTTATTACCCTTCCTACAGGGTGCCTGCCATCGCCTTCGCAACAGGACACCTCAACACACTAATTACAAGCCAAGCTCAAACAGGCACATCACAACAGCGACACACGTTTGTGTTTGCACTCGCTCACACTCTCATACTCATAAGCCCTCATCATGCTGAATAACTGAGTCTATGACCCAGTAAATCCACATATTCACGTGGGAGCTCACACTCCTTGTGCCTCTACAGCACTGTGAGACTAATATAGATATAGAAGCCATGTGGCTAAAGCTGCACAATGCTGTGATTTCTGGTTCCCTTTTTCAGCATCCTCTATAGATTTCTCCTGAATACCAACCACAGACATATCTCAATTACAGTCACCACCACAGTCTCAAAGCCTTAGATCCAGACGCAAAGATGGCCATCAGGTTACAGTGATATATTATACACAAAGTCGATGTGTAGCAAATCATCTAGCCACTATCTGGAGTGTTAGCCAGATAACCCAGAACACATAACAGAAGTTTAACCGTTGAAGAAAGAACATATTATTGTAGCCACACTCATGACAGGGAAATAAACACCTTCTCATTACTAATATATGTTTGCTATATGCATCCCTTTATTGTAATGATTTAGACATTGGATTTGCATGATGCTAAACTTTTTAATGACCTTTATGGTCTTTATTTTCTTACTGTAGAAGTCCGAGAAATCATTGCCTCTAAGATCTTTAACTTAGATTAAGACTGTTAAATACGTGTAATTATTACACAAGTAGTTATTAGTTATTACACAAGTAGTTATTAGTTAATAATATTAGTTATTATTTATTAGTGGTTATCATGTTTGCCTTCAACCTCGTTGGATGTGGGTACGATTCTTGCCTTCACCCTGTATGTGTGGACCTTGCATGTTCTCCCTGTGCTTGGCAGGTTCCCTCGCTGTTCAAAGACATGCATTGTAGGCATGGGCATAACCACACATTCTTTGGGGGGTTCGTGTCCTCCCCAATGTTGAGGAAATACCAATCTGTCCCCCCAATATACAGCAGAATTTTTTTTCTAAAAGTCCCCATTCAATGAACCCTGCCAACAACGGATCTGTCTTTTCTTTATTTATTGTATTATTTATGTCTATTCCTTTTTAATATATTTCCGTTTGTTAAGGAAAATAGGTGCCCCCCCCTCCAATTGTACACTTGGTTGCGCCCATACTCAACACAAGTGCGTTGATATATTTTAGCCGCTCAGTCTGTAAGAAATGGAGACAGCAGCCAAGTGAAGAAAAGTGCAGCAGAACATATGAGCTTCTATTCAGACAGTAAGTAACTAGATACCTAAATAGTAGGTAACTTCAGCTTAGTATAGAAGGCATCATACCATGGCTTGGTTTGTTCTTAAGAACTTCAATTAACTTTTGATATTTGCACACCCAGGAAGTAGGCTAGGCTAACGTCAGTTCCAGTTTTTGACCATTAAAGCTACATTCACTTGCATATCCTCCCGCCGAGTTCGTTGGTCCCCATCCCCCACCCCGTGTTTGTGCCCTGTAATGGGGTAGCACTCCATCCATGGTGTCTCCTGCCTTGTGCCCAAGTTCCTTGGGATAGTCTCCAGGCTCCCTGCCACCCTGAGTTGGATACTCGGTACAGAAAATGGATGGATGTATTTGGTGTTCATCAAATTAGTTAGTTCAGGAAAAAGAAAAAAAAAAAAAAAAAAAAAAAAAAAAAAAAAACACGTCCATAACCTACGAGCAAATGTAAATTTATACAAACTTGAGCTTGAGGAAGCTCACAAATGTGAACCTATGCTCGATTGATTGCCATTTATTTATTTATTTATTTATTTCAATTGCACACACAGACTTAATGAAAATGTTTGTAAAACAATCCAAAAGAAATCCATGATTTAAAACCAAATAAGAGTAGTGAGGAGGAGCTCTTTCAGTGTTTAGACCTTAATTTGGCTTTTTCAGCTTTCTGTAAGCTTTGCCTTTTATATAGTTTGGTGACTGTCTCTAAATGGAGATCAGATGTGCCATTAACACGCTTCATAATTGTCAATCTCCACGTAAGTACAAAATAAAGAATAGCACTGTTTCTAAAGCTTTTATGAATCTGGCAGGATTTTTTTGAGGTCTATTGTTCTTAGTGTTTTAAAAGTTTGATAAGTAGAAGTCTTTTCTGGATGTGACAAGGGCTGGCGGTAGTTATTAGCAGATGCCATCCATGCTATTCTAAAGACCTCCAGCTTATCCAGAATCACTGTCAGGATATTTAGTTGAGGATGCACAATTGTTCACTGTACCAAAGGACAGACGGATGTCCTAATTATTGTTTTTTTTTTCTCACACAAGATGGTGGTAAACGACAAAAGTAGAACTTAGAGATATATTTAACCCCTCAATCATTTGGAATCAAGCTGGAATCTATAGCACTGTATGCTGCATAAATCACTTAGGTCTGCTGAACCTCAGTGATGTAAGTATACATTTAATTTGTAGTCTCTGGTGTCATTCAAAATAGATAAGACATTGATCAGACATAGCTTAGTTCAGGGGAAATGTACATGAAATAAATATAGTGTGTGCTTAAACACATTCTGAGTCACGCCAATAGTATGCAGAATGGACACAAATACTATCCAAAACAGGTCATTTTCATTCTCCATATGATTCTACTGACAAAAGTGTCAGTGGACAAAAAGAGATTAGATAAGAATTTTTAAGGCAGTGTATAGTCCAGTAGGACTTTATGTTGTAGCAAGTCTGAATAACCTATGTTTTATTGAAGTTAGAAAGAATAGTAATATTTAGAACCAAAGTTCAATAGACTTAAACTGGTTCCACGTTTCTGCTGTAATAAATGGTAGTAAAATTTCCACCTCATACATTTCTGTAATGGGTTATACTTATTCAGGTGGGGTGCACTCATTTGAAATACCTTACACCACAGAGCTGTTAAATTCACAAATCTGACTGGTTAGAAGGTGCTTATTAATTTGTTCATTAGCATGGTGGCTTGGGGTTAGCACGTTTTCCTCACACGTCTGGAGTTGGGAGTACTCTGTATGAATTTATGAAAATAATACGAAGCATGTGTAGTTGAATCACATGTGCATGAATCATGGGTGGATGGATTTTGTGTGGACATTCCTGGGCGGGGTGGGAGGGGCTGTTGTTGGGTAAAAAGGAGAAAAGAGAAAATTTATTGATTCTGTATTGATATATTTTGTTGTACTCTGAAAAGTGTATAAGGATCAATAAAAAATTATAAATGGAGTTGGGAGTTTGAATCCCACCTCTGCCCTGTGTGAGTGGAGTATGTATGTTTTCCTTGAGCTTCAGGGGTTACGTCTGGGCACTCTGATTCCCTCCTCCAATCCAAAGACGTGTTGAAGGCTGGCTGACATTTGTAAATTGTCTGTAGTGTGTTCTTTTGCTCTGCGATGGGTTGTCCCATCCAGGGTGTCCAATGTGCACACATTAGTAGTATTAGACCTCATTATGAATCGAAAGCTGAATCCCAGACATTTTCTCAAATTTAGAAATTCTGACAGGACCTTTTTTTTTTTTTTAAGGTCCGACAAAGTGTCTGGGAAAAAGATGTATATGTATATATATCCTGATAGTATTCCCATTTTTTTACAAAATGTACCTGTAATCTGATTACTTTGTATTTTGATGTAACTGTAACAGATTACAGTTACCAGTTGTATCCTGAATACGTAACACTGTTACATGTATTCTGTTCCGCACCCTAGCCTGTTTAGGGTGTAGGGCGGCTGTGGCTCAGTCGGTAGAGCGGGTTGTCCACTAATCCACCAATCGTAGGGTTGGTGGTTCGAATCCCGGCCCGGGTGATCCCATGCCGAAGTGTCCTTGGGCAAGACACTGAACCCTAAGTTGCCCCCAATGGCAAGCTAGCACCTTGCATGGCAGCTCTGCTACCATTGGTGTGTGAATGTGCTCTCATTAGTAAGTCGCTTGTAAATGTAAAAATTTAAAAATGATATTTCTGTAAAGCTGCTTTGAGACAATGTACCATTGTAAAAAGTGCTATAAAAATTGACAAATTATTTAAATCCAATAAAAAGACATGTTTAACACAGAAGCATGTATAGTTTTCTGTAAATACATTTATTTAACATTATTGGAAGGAGTCTCCAGTGTCAACGCTTTGTAACAGTCAGGAAGTGTTCTGCCATGGGAAAATCTTCATGACAGAGGACTTTCTGGTTACTTGGTAACATGACAAGCTGAGATTTGGGGTAAGAGATATTAAGCTTAGTAAATCCAGCTGTCAGTAAACTATTTATTATTTGTAGATTTTGACAGATTTTCTAGATATGCTATATGAATGAGATTTTCTAGGTTAACACTACAATATAGTCTCGAGTTAGAGGACAAAGTATCACCTCAGCTTGTTACTCTAGTTTACTTGTCACTCTAGTGGGACGTTGATTCTCTAGGATCATGTAACCATAACAACAAAACTATTATCTGTGTAACTAACTGTAACCATAACAACAGAACTATATGCACATTCATGATCCTGAATGTGGATCCTTGTCCTGGTGATCAACAATACAGGCCACTCTGACTCCAGTCTTACCCATCTTAGCAAGAGAAGAAAAAAAAAACATCCATTTATCCATTTATGTTCCCTGCAGGTCAATTGGATAGACAGATATTCAGAACAGAAGAGCCTCTAAAATTTGGACGCAACCCATCTCTCGTAAAATATAGGCTTCAAGGATTCAAAGCAAAAAGTCTAACAAATGACTCAACGCCATTGTTTCTTCAGACTGACTTTTCTGTGAACAAGAGAATTAACGGCATCAGTGAATAACATAATTTATCAATAGAATTATTCAACTGCATATTATTAAACCCGGAAAACAATGAACTATCCATATAACTAAATCCGGTTAAACTATGCGATTACTACGTAGCTGTCGTGTGACTTGCATCACCCTATGCCATGCTACCATTGGTGGCTTTTAGTGGTCACTATGTAAGATTTTAATCAAACATTTCTACCATTGCCAGAACTTTATCAGCTGTCATGTCACAGCAAACCAGTAACTACATTTCCCATAATACACCTCAGCCTACAAACATGGACAGCACAAACTACACTCCCAAGCCAACACACAGGCACGGTCACCTTCTCAAGAATACTACTCAGACAGACCTGTAACCAATCACACAAACCACCCTTTAAAAGAGACTCTTCCATGCAGACTTTGTGAAGTATATGTGCAGTTCTCGTTTGTCTCTATCATTTATCTGTACCAAGCTGGTCTCTGTTGTTGATTCTCTGGTTTTGATTCTGTTTTGCCCTCGACTCTAATTATCTGTATAACCTGTTCCAATCAGTTTGCACAATCGCCTGACCTTTGCCTGTCTTCATTTTTGATATTTGCTCTATGTTTTGGATTGTTGTTTACTCATTAAAGCTGTCATACCTACATTTGCTTCCATCTCAGCCTCCATTAAATGACATCAGCTCTATTTATAATTATAATAATTATAATAATTTATAATTTATCAATTTGTATAGCGCTTTTTACAATGGTACATTGTCTCAAAGCAGCTTTACAGAAATATCATTTTTACATTTTTACAAGCGACTTACTAATGAGAGCACATTCACACACCAGTGGTAGCAGAGCTGCCATGCAAGGTGCTAGCTTGCCATTGGGGCAACTTAGGGTTCAGTGTCTTGCCCAAGGACACTTCGGCATGGGCTCACCCGGGTCGGGATTCGAACCGCCAACCCCTCGGTTAGTGGCTTAGTGGATAACCCGCTCTACCGACTGAGCCACAGCCGCCCTATTTGTTTGCAATTTCACTAAATTGTCTGCTGGTCAGCACTTAATGCATTTTAAGACTGCCAATCTCAACTGATGACAAAAAAAAAACAAAAACAAACAAAAAAAAACATCGAGTGAGTGAATTTTGTCTGAGATGGCAGAATTGGGACAAAGATGGCCCTAAAATGGGCACAATAGAGTAAACAACAGTGAACACCAAACTCCTGTTTTGTGTGTGAGGAACCTCCAACTAAATCTCCTGATGCCTCACAGTCAACATCATCATCAGCAGCAGCAAATTATTCCCATCACAAAAGTCAGTTAATGATGGATAGGGTGATCCTCTAAAAGCACACCTTCTAGACTTTCTGTTAAATACCCCATTAATCCAAACCCCACTATCAGTGACTGAAAGATCCCTTATATCACCCACAGCTGAAGCAGGGGTTACATTAATACATCTAGTTCTACATGGGGTTACAGCATCATCCCACCCAGCACCCCTTGTTGAAATAACAACTTTTCCAGACTTCTCATCAACATTAAGATTTGGTTGAAAAGTGAAAGGTGAAAAAACATATTTTTCAGGTTGAAAAGACAACCCTCTAAGCCTAAACTTGACTGTAAAGTGAAAGTCTTTTTCAGGCTGTTTCAACAACTTGAATTCAACCTAATTCCAACTATGAATTCATGATTATGTTTATTATATTATATCATCATATTATATTCACAATTACTCTCAAAATAAGTCAATTGACAAAAAGTACCATTACAACATTTATTGATATGTCAGATACAGTGCATACACAAGACTGTCCAGGGGCATGTGATTGTACAGTATGTACAATAATAAAAAAAGAAAAAAAACAATTCAGAATTTTCTCTAAGCACATCTGGAGTAATAAAAGCCAGATAATGTCAATAGGCTTAAACGCTACTCCGCCACAGATCTATGAGGAAATACAGTCCTTGGAAAGAAAACTTTTTTTTGACATTTTAAGATGTTCAAAGTATCACCAGGATCGAGCCCTGTTCTTCAGCTTACTTTGCAACTTATTATCTCAAATAAACTTCAGTCAAAGCGTTTCTGTGTCTCCGTCGCTCTCGGTTTGGATCTAACGTATTACTGCCTGCCTTTTTTCACTACCCCCACCCTTCTCTCCTTCATGCGCACCTGCAACTAATCTGACTCTGACATTCTGTACTGCTATCACATCCTGCCATTGTGTGTGTGTGTGTGTGTGTGTGTGTGTGTGTGTGTGTGTGTGTGTGTGTGTGTGAAAGATGCAGTCTTATAAACATATTTTGCCTGTGTTAGGGCTATATGTGGTATGTGTGGTCCACAGCAGATGTACATATTAGGATAAATTTGGACCAAATCAGACAGACTAAACAAAGTCCAGCTTTCAATGACTATTTTTGGGCTAAATATAGGCCATGATGAATAAACAATGTCCATGGATGTCTGATGCTTGATGCGATTTGTCTCGTTCCATGCTTTAAAACAAAATCATTTAAATAATTCTCAATGATATTGCAAGTTTGCACCTGCTATCTGTCTTTATAGGCAAGCTGTTTACTAACTTAAATTCCTCCATTTCTAACACCACAAGTATACTTGCACATTGTGCACACTCACGATTATACAGGAAAACACCTTAACTTAAGGAACTCTTGGGGTTTACTACTAACAGCCTTCTGCATGTAATAGAGTCAGCAGTTTCCTCTTGCTTTTGCCACTGAACAATTAGTAGGTTCCAGTTACTGCAGCGAATTCACTACCTTCCACAATTAACATAATTCATGCTGTAAAATGCCAGAAAAACAAGTCCAGAGTAAATAAAGCACATAATAATTCAACTCTGACTTAAGATAAAACTTCCCATGAATATAAAACTACCAAAAACATCCCATTAGTGATGCACCACAAGTTGTGTTCTTATGACTCCAATTCTCCATTTGTTAAACTCAAGGCACAGGGAAAACATGCTGAGAACATACAGTGAAGACACAGAAAAAGCTAATAAATAAATAAATAAATAATATAAATATGGCCGCCAGCTAAGACAAATTAGTCCACTGTTTTGCTTAACGTAAATGTAATCCTTATAAAAAATAATTATGTTAGCTAAAGCTAAAGTTAGCCCCAAGGCTAGGTAGCTATATAAGCTAAATGAAATAAGTTGATTGAAATATGATGATATACCATGCCTATAAAACACAAGAAAGTGGAAAGAAACACATACAAAACAGTTTATTGGTTTCACTTAGAGCTGAAAATGATACACTAGTAAATTGTATGAACATTAATGCCAAAACCACACATTATACAAGCTAAGAAACTGTGAAAAACACAAATTCTTCATCATTATTAAATTAAAATCTTCACAGAAGATAATACATGCATTATAATGAAATGTTGCTTAAAGTAGTGGTTCTCAAACTGGGGGTCATGGCCCCATGCTAGGGGTGCCGCATAGAAATTCTAGGACATTTTGATTTATTTGATTTAATTATTATTAATGTTACCTGTATGTAAGTTTGGCCTATCAGCCTTTGAACTAAAAATGAGAAATATTAATTAATGGAATCAATGATACACAGCACACTAAGGCACACACCAAACGAAGACAAAATTGCGAATATTTAACGACTCTAAGGGGCCACAAAGGTATAGTCCGTATTCTTCTATATTCCACAAGACACAAGACACCAAATTTACACAAATTAACACAAAATTTTACATATGTTTGACACTTAATTTTTGTTATCTGCATCATCAACAACTGTTTTTATGTTTTGTGATGATTCATCTTTTCACACTGAGGACGACTGAGGGACTCGTACACAACTATTACAAAAGGTGCAAACATTCACTGATGCTCCAGAAGGCAACACAATACATTAAGAGTCAGGAGGGGTGTAAACATTTAAACAGGATGATCTGTGTAAACTGTTAATATTTTGTTTAAAGACCTACTGCTCTTCCGAAGCTACATAAGATGTTATGTCTTTTGTTATGTTCAGATCACGAGAAAACAATTTTTTTTTTTTTTTTTTTTTTTTTTGTAATGTGGAGATCACAAAAAAACAAGACAATAATAATAATGCTTTGCCTCTTAGGGCTTCCATACCATCTTAACTTAACCAACTATGTAATCAACAACAATGACAACAACAACAACAACAACAACAACAACAAAAGATAACAAATTACCCTACGTTATGTGTCCTGAAGTGTGTAATAAGAGTTGTGGATGTCGACATTGTTTTTATTTGAATGGGTTAGAATCATACATGGATCCATTGTCGTATGAATCTCCCCATAAACATCGATAAACATGGCCATAAATGTTTGATAGTCTTGCTTTTATCCCTAGTAGAACGCATGGTCTGATTCTGCAACATGATGATGTTATTCCCATCGAGCTGGTGTGCATGCGCCAACAAGTGTTGACACTAATTATAAGTATCAAACGAATATTTGATAAACTAATAAATTTAATAGCTATGAATTGTGATAACACAGTAGCTTCTTGCTGTAGTAAAAATACTCAGCTACTGTGAAGGTACTAAAACTATAAAGCTAGTAATGAGGCTATTTGTAACTAACTACTTTCCAACAATGCTGTTAATGTTATGCTGGCCTCCATGAGACTGGAAAACGTATTGCTTTTTTTTTATCATTTTCAGTATAATTTGTTTTAGTACATTTTACCTCCAGGCTCCACCTCCTAAAACTTGAGGATGCAATAGTATTGGAACGCTGGCGGATAGTTTGATGATAATATACTACTTATAATTGTTATTTAAACATAATATTAGGCTGTTGTTTTAAAATGTGGTACAGTTTTGACATCTGGTAGCTTAACAATGTTGTCCGAGAAAGATTTTTGCAATAATTTTCAGTGAGATAGATTTCCGTTGCCTTGTTGAGTGCAAAGTGCATGTTTAAAGAAACAAACACGTAGCATTTAAACAACTCTCGTCTGATAGACTACATTTTGCAGTGAGTAGAAAATTGGTTAAATCTGCCCTTTCTGCTGAACTTGTTTAAGACGTTTATATGACTTTCTTCTAGCATCCACTTCTGCCTGTTTCTTTGACCTATGCTAAAAAGACACAAAGAAAATGTCTCTTGTTCCTGTCATTAGTAACAAAGTGAGGGCTGTGTTAAACCTGTCACCTTTAATCTTTTAAAGCAGAAGCCTTTGTCTACATTATATTCTTACATTCACTTTCTCATCCTACTGTACTCCTACTATAAAGTCATTCGTATTAATGAAGCCTTGATGATTCATATAATTAAAGGGTTGGAGTAGAAAAGGACAAAAGCTTAAAAAAAAATAATAAAATTTAAAAAGGCAATGCCTTCTTACACTTCAGAGAGATATGAGCTGCTCTCTGTGTTAACACCAGGAAATAATGGAAGCATGCTTTTTGTTTGTTTCATATTAGTGCTTTTTCTTTCCTGCCTTGTTTCTCCATATCTATAATTTCTCTCATTCACGTTTTCTTTTCTCTGATCTCCCCAGATGTAGTCTAGTGTCAAGTCAGGCAGTGCATACTGACTGTAATTAGGTGTGAACAATAACACACCTTTTTAATTACATTCTGCATCTTCATCACTTTTATTCCATTAGGTGATCTCGTAAATTGATTTGATCAGGGTAATGAAGCACTTGAAACACTTTCAGCCCAGTAAATACCATAACTCAGGAGGTAAATACAGCATGGGTAATTTAACGGTTTGCATACTTTATGAGAAATGAACAAATGGGCCTAAACTTTCATATGATCAGTAATGGCAAGGTAACCAGATTCTCAACAAGTTCCAGTTATCATGAGTTTCCCAGAGTTTCATGATGGAACTGTGGAGAGCCTGATACTGAGTGGTTTAGCAATCTGTGTACAAAGGTTATCTGATTTGATTTCTTTAAATACATTTTTTGACGGGTTCGAAGCACATTGTTGTGGCGGTCTGAAAAAAACATTGTATGTCACTGTAGATGAATTCTGGATAATATCAAAATAAATGATGAATAATCAGGTTTTGACCACAGTTTAGTTTCTTCTGCCAATAACATACTTATCTATGCTACTGTCAGTCATTTATACTCTAAGGGACATACATTATATTTTACCAAAATAACATGGAAATGTTTTAGATTTGATTACTTTCTAACATTGCTTTGGCTATAACTGCAAAGATTGTGTTGGACAGAAGAAGCCAGTTGAATTTAACTATCTACTATGAGACAGACACTGAAGTGGATGATGATGATGATGATGATGATGATGATGATGATGATGATAAACAAAGTGAGAACTCATTTCTCATTGTAAATGAATCATTATTTTAGATTTGGCAGTAATGTTGTTTTCCATAAGTAGATTAGTTTATAAATATAGAGGCAAGGCAAGTGGGGCATCTGTCAGTGGAACTGGAATAAAACCGTTAAATCCAACTTTCTCCCATTTCACCTTTGGGGTAACTAGACTAAAATCCTAGTACTTTACTGATTGAAATTCATGCTAATAAGACAGGATTTTCAGTTCAGGAAAGTTTCCAGAAGAATACAGTTGAGGTCATAAGTTTGCATGCCCTGAATCTGCAAAAAGAAGGGTCAAACAACATGCATTATTTTATTATTAGTACCGCCCTGAATAAGCTATTTCACATAACAGATGTGTACATATAGTCCACAAGACACAATAATTAGTGAATTTACACAAATAAACCTGTTAAAAATTTTACATTTGATTGATTCTTAATTCTTATTACCCACAGTGGTTTACTGGTAGGCTGGTTGGCATGTCCAAAGTGTCTGTAGTGTATGAATGGGTGTGTGAATGTGTATGTAAGTGTGCCCTGGGACGGATTGGAACCCCGTCCCGTGGCTGGATGATGTTGAGATCCATCTTTTCACAGTGAAGACAATTGAAGCACTAAGATGTGTACAAAATATGCAATCATTCACTGATTCTCAAGAAGGCAACACAATATATTAATAGTCAGGGGGATGTAAACTTTTGAACAGGATGATCAGTGTAACTTGTTAGTATTTTGTTTAAAGATTTTTTTTTTTTTTTCCATTTAGTCCTGCCCTTCAGAAGCTTCTTCTCAGAAGACAAAGTAATAACAGTTGACACTGATCATCCTGTTCAAAAGTTTACACCCCCTTGGGCCTTCTTGAGCATCAGTGAGAATTTGCACCTTTTGTAATAGTTGTGTTCGAATCCCTCAGTTGTCCTCAGTGTGAAATGATCAATCTCACAATATCATAAAACCGCTGTTGGAAAGGGGTCAAATATGTAGAAGATTCTGGAAAAGCAAAGAATGTGCAGGACCTGGAGAATTTTTTTTGAATAACAGTGGAAAATTTAACTGCTCAGGGACTCATGAACAACTATCACAAAATAGTAAACCAGTAGTTGAAAATCCAGGTAACAACACACAGTATTAAGAACCAAGCATACAGTGGTGTGAAAAAGTGTTTGCCCCCTCCCTCATTTCCTGTTCCTTTGCATGTTTGTCACACTTAAGTGTTTCGGAACATCAAACCAATTTAAACAATAGTCAAGGACAACACAAGTAAACACAAAATGCAATTTGTAAATGA
>JAFFST010000954.1:48577-64718 GCA_022414735.1 Noturus placidus | reverse complement strand
TGACAAAGTAAAATAGTCAGACTTAGCATCGTTGGTACATATGGAAGCTTGCGGTTCCGCATATAACAAACGCACCCACGATATCAGTCCATCCTAAAAGCCAAAGCTCTTGAGCACCATGAAAAGATATTCCCACTTGATCCTATCAAACACCTTTTCTGCGTCCAAAGAGATGACCACTTCAGAGGAGTCGCTGTTCTGTTTTGAATACAAAATATTGAACAGAGTACGAATATTAGAAGAAGAATGCCGTCCTTTTACAAATCCGGTTTGCTCCTCTGAAATAATTCTTGGGAGAATCCCCTCCAATCGGGAGGACAGGAGTTTAGCTAAAATCTTGACATCGACATTGAGGAGGCTAATAGGTCTGTACGAGGTACTTAAAGTCGGGTCCTTCCCATCTTTGAGCAACAAAGTTATGGTTGCTTGTCGTAATGTTTTTGGTAACATTTCTATTTCTAGGGACTCCTTGTATACAGCCAGGAATAATGGGGCCAATGAGACATGGAATTTCTTATAAAATTCGGAAGGAAACCCGTCCGGAACAGGTGATTTTCTAGACTGTAATGAACTGATTGAGCAAACAATCTCATTCAAAGTAATAGGACTGTCAAGTTCAGATGTCAATAAAGGGGGCCGAATACTTTCGCAAGGCACTGTATCAGAATAATCTCAAATAGGATGTGATGGGTGAGTTCATTTACCAATCAGATGGGAAGCGCTTTAGTTTAATGGTGTTTGTTACTGATGCTCAGATCAGGATTTTTACAGCCGATACCGATCCAGATACCAATCTTTTTTTGTTTAAACTTTAATCAGGAGGTCCATCATATACAATTAAATGTAAGCTCTGTGCTCATGGTCACTGATAATTGAGTTAAAATAATAGCAATGAGAAATACTGTTGGTTAATTGTAAATAAACAAGCATAAAATATTTATTTTTAAATAACTTAAAAACAATAGAGAGTCCTGATTAAAACAAGACGAACACAAAAATTATCCATATTAGGAAAAAGGCTAATAGCTTTCTAAGGAAATCGCTTTCTAAGCTTAATGTCAAACTCATTAAATGCAACCCATAGTAATTAAACATTATTTCATTTCTCATTTTATTTATATTTAATTAAGTTATAATAAATGGACTTTTCTAGTGATATCTGGCAACCGTGAGTTTAAATGAAGTGAATTAGAGTTAGTGAAGGAATGCTGCAGTGTACTGTATGTGTACAGACTGAATAGTTGCTACTCTTGATTATGATTGGTGAAGAATTTTTTAATAAAGAAGTTTGAATTAAACCCACCTTGTAGTATTAACATTATTATTAATTTACTCTGCGCAAAGCCGCTGTGTTTACACGAACAGTTGCAAGATCAGGTCATTTTGCGGGATCAATAAAAGATGGCAGTTTGTGAGATCGGGAAGTTGAAGCAGATGATGTACAGAGTTACTTGTCATCATAATGGCTTCTTTGCAGTATTTCCACACTTGTTTGGTTGACTGAGGAGATGAAAAGCAGTGTGAAAGTAACTGTTGCGTGGTGTAGATGCATTTTGGAGTTTTAGTGTTTATCCCGATTGTATTATACAACTCCGAACAGGTCACTCACACCGGTGCGAATAATTTATTCACAGTCGCACAAAATAATTTTCAGTCACAAATGCGAGTGAAATGGTCACACTGTAGAGCAATGCAAAGTGTATCTGCAAAGTTTTTTCCCCGTTCGGCGTGATGACATTTAATGTCCCCAACAACCTCTGTAGTGCCATTTAGCACCATGTTAATGTCATGATTTCTCCTCACACAAAGCACTTGAGCTCGAAGCAAAGCTGGCAGCTCGAGGGCTAAAATGCTAACTCAGTTTCAGGGTTGACACTATAAAATTCCTGCGATGCTCTATGGTGATTGGCTGTAAGTGTAGGAAGCGCTTGATTTGATCTGCAACTAAGTTTTCTATTAGCGCAGGAAGAACTTTAAACGTTAATATTGCAGTCGATCATGTTCATTTAATTGTGGGCAGTCAAAATCATAATCACGATCAATATTCAATTAATTGTGCAGCCCTAGCGCAGACTACGTGTCAAAATGTGGTACGACAGATTTGGTTAACAGACACTGATATGTGCTGGGATTTTCTATATTTGCCAAAAAAAAAAAAAACATAAATGTGTCATTTGTTTACAAATAAACATTTGGAAGACCAGTAGGATTGTGCATAGTGCTCATCCAGGCCCCGAATCAGTGCTTGAACATTGGACTGGATTTGAACATGGTTTGAAAATGATGGGTTTAATTTAACTGACTTCTAAACAAGGCTCTAAATATTGCCTAGTAATTGTTGACAAGTTTTCTAAATATTCTGAATTTTCCTTGCAGAAATGCTGACACACTGACTGTGGCTAAAAACCTCCTGTGAGAAGTCATTTCCCCATGAATTTTGCCAAAACACACCTTGATGATACTCAAATCTTTTGGGAGAATGTTCTGTGGATTGATTATTCGAAAGTGGAACTGTTTGAACTGTTTACATCGGACAACTCACAAATACAATCCTTTCATTTAAAATATGACTCCCTGCTACAGCCCTTCCCTTTCCTCCTGCTATTCACTCACTCATAGACAGCTCCAGTCTATGTTTCAGACCTTTTTATCATCTTTTTTTCCCTCAGAAAAGCACCTAACGACAAATATAGCAACTTTTTGGGCAAACATTTTACATCACAGCACCTTAACCCCCAAACATGTGAAATCACAAAAGTATCGCAACATAGACAGGAGACATATCAAACCACTCAGCTCAATGGGGGGAACTGTATTTTGGGTATTCTAGTGACATCTCGTGACGTCACGTGAAGTCACATGCACATAACCTCCAAAATAAGTGGAATCACAAAACTACCGCAAAGCACAGGCTAGTGAGGAAGCACGGCCGAGTGATGTGAGGATGAAGGAGAAGAAGGCAACAGGGAGGGAGAACACCAGGCAGACCATGGTCAGAGCAGTGGGAGTGGCTACTGCTCAATCTGCTGCTGCTGATAGTAGTGCTGAGGATGACCAGGCAGGAGAAAACAATGAACCTAAACCTGCGTGTAAAGCAGACTCTGCTGAGCTCTGAGCTTCACATCTGGAGGACAGTGTAGTTGAGGGATGTAGTGGAGTGGGCACACAGAGTGGTGACATGGTAGAGGAAAATGGAGTAGGTTCTATGCTAATTGAGAATAATAGTGTGGTAATGGAGAACGATGGTTTAAATGCAGAAGATGAGAAGAGCAATGAAATGATTAGGGAGGATACTGAAAGTGTCACAGAAAGCTAGTGTGATCAGTGGAACTGTGATGGGAATCACTGATATGGTTATGGAGGATGATGGAAATGTTACAGAGATACTGATGTGGGTAAGGTGCATAATGTTGTGGAAGAAGGAAGTAGCATAGGTGTTGCGGCTGTAACGAAGAGTATTGCTGCTCATTTAATGTTCTCACTAGATGAAATTAACAATTTCTTGGATGAAAATTTTGAAAATGTTGTGGACATAGCTGATTTTTTTCCAGATAAAGGTAAATTTTTCGTATCAGTATCAAAGCTACATAAAGATGCCACCTTGGAGGAATTGAACCAACAAAAGAGATACCACTTGCGAAAAATGGCAACAAAGCTATGGAAAGAAAAAGAAGAAAAAGATCTTTAAAAGCTCAATAAAAAAAATTGTAAGTCACATCACATCTCTCTTTTGTTTCTGTACAACTCTGGAACTCTTAATATTAATGGGGGGTCGGAGATAGGAATTAACAAGCTGTGGTCAGAGAATTTAATAAATATAAAAATACTGGCGAAAACAAGACAGAATGGGGGATGTGGTGGGAAGACTAAATCTTTCTTTATCATGGGATTAATCTTAGTGCCAGAGTAGCAATTTTATTTTCAAAAAGGTTAAAAGCAACCATCACACAGCATATTTCGCTATAGCAGGAATGATGTTTAATGGGACAAGCTGACATTACAAACAAAGGCTTTTCCACTAAGTATTAAATACATTTCAGTTAATGTGTTCAATACTTTTTTCCTGCATCATTCCACAACTTTATTTATGGAGTTTAATGTTGTGAATTCTTTACATTTCCAGATTTATTGAGTTAATACTGATGTCTGGTGAAAATTTCATGTGAATAGCCTCATACGAAATATATTTACTAAAAAAAATATTGACGCGTCCAATACTTATTTCCCCCACTGTATCAGAGGAAAAGTTTCTATTTGTAGATGTTTATGCCTCAAATCTAGGCAGTGAGTGAGTGAAAATGTTTTATAAATTAAGAAATGTACTGACACAATATAGCAACAACCAAACTATAGCTATGGGTGGAGACTGGAACAACACTATAGATTTTACAGTAGACAGGAATGCAGAAGGACCTCACATACAGTCCTCTGTGGTATTACATAGAGTTATTAAAGCATGTGGACATGTAGATCCTTGGAGAGAAAAGAACTTGGGTGTAAAGCAAAACACATGGCTATGTGTACAAGATACAAGAATAAGTGCAGATTTTACATAAAAACTGATAGGAACAAAATAGTTTTATATATCCCAGTGGTTTTTCAGATCACCACATTGTCACAGATTTTATGTTCTCTGGCACTGCAAAGCCCAGATCTTACGGATATAAAAAAGTTGCTTCAAGATCAAGATTTCTGTTTTAAATTTACATTAATTTTGGAGTAATGGAAACAGAAGAAGGGAGATTTTGCTTCTCTAAGCACATGGTAGGAGGTTGGGAAAACACAAAGATGTTCTGCCAGCAGTATACCACACACGAGAGAAATAATGAAGGGCACCCATTGAGGAGTTAGAGAGATAGGAATAATAGAAAATTAAATAAATCACTAAAAAACCACACAGGAAAGAGGAAGTCTTTAGAAGCAAAAAGAAGGCACTAGCTTCGTATCTTCATGAGCAGGCCAAGGGGACCCTCATTAGAGTCCAAACCTCTAATGTCAAAGAAATTGATGGCCCAACCTCCTACTTCTTCAACCTGGAACAGAGAACCAGACCTCACAATCTTATGCTTCACCTAAAGGGCCCTGATGGAACTACAACCACAACACCAGCAGAATTGAGGAAGACTGCAGTGACCTTAAAAAACTGCACTTACACCTCTACTCTGTGCACTTTGCTGCTTGATATATTGCTTTGCTTGTATTTCCTCATTCGTAAGTTACTTCTGATAAAAGCGTCTGCTAAATGAATAAATGTAAATGTAACCCCCCCCCCAACTTGTCTTTGTGATCCGGATATAGGCATTTTGAAATGTACCTATTTTCATTAAGAAAAGGGGTGAATTTGTGTCTTTTCGTTCAGATAAAGTCAGAAAAAAAAACATATGAATCAAAATTATTTATTCTGAAAATTGTATTTATACTAAAGATATACAAAAATCATCACAAAAGATTTAGAAGTGAGCAATTTTCAAGATTTATGATTATATTGTAAATCACTTTCATGAAGCATCCCCCAAATGTAGTCTCCCATCATGTTCTCATTATATTGTCCTTAGTAGTGGTATTTAAAATCTAGTAAATCCCAGTGGAAGCACTCACCTTGCTCCCACGTTCTCCATGAATATATTAAAATGTGCATCAAGCATATGGACTTTGAGACACATCCTGCAGCCCATTGTGCCATAGTTCTTCTTTAGAGTCTCAACCAGCTCCACGTGTTTTTTGTCTTTGTGATTGCCCAGAAAACCCCAAACCACTACAACAAAGCTGTTCCAAGCTGCGTCCTCCTTCTAGCAAGCTTCTTTGGGGATTTCTTGCACTCCAGGATCTTCTTCATCTGTGGTCTGACAAAGACACCAACTTTGACTTTTGAATCAGACAGCTAATGAAAGAATTTTTAAGGGTACTTGAACGCTTCTGACTCCTTATCTAAACAAATTGTTTCATAAGGCCCTATATGTGCAGTGGTGGCATCGGCACTTTCCGGGGGTCCACCAATGACTCCCGCTTGACATTGTCCCTCCCCACAGCAAACGCAGCTTTGGTAATGCATCTTGGTGTCTCTCTTGTCCCAAAGACAATGAGAGCAAGGAAACTTGGTAAAACCTCCTTGGAGACTCATCAGGAATGCCACCAGTCTTCACTGACCTCTCTCCCATACTAATCATATTTCAAAGAATCCAGCAATGTCTTGACACTGTTGTAATTCTCTCTGAGCTCAGAAAAAAATGAAAAAATTTTCAGAGATACAAATTCATGCATTTCCTGAAAATAGGTGTATTTCAAAATACCAATGTTCTGGTCACAAAAGCAAGGTTTGAATGGATTGAAAGCCATTTTCTATACTTTTAAGACATAAGCAATAAGAAAATAACACTTACTACTTAAGAACAAAAATTTTTACACAATGTGACTGAAGGACCTCCCTTCAAATTTTACTGATGTAGCAAATTTGTGACAAGTCGTCAGACAATTTGAATTTTAACAAAAACTGTGTTCTCACTTCTTCTCCTACAAATTTTTCCCATAACCATGAAATGTGGAATAGAGAACTGGGAGACCAACTTGAACAAATCTTGGTTTTATTGTTTTGTTTATTTATTTATTATTACAGTTCCACATGGCAGCCCACAGAATGCTTTTTATGAAATTTGGCACAGGGATAAAGGACAATCTCAGCTAACTTCACAGCAATTTTGGTGTACACCACTCAAGCCCTCCACAAACAGGGAAAATTTGGACATACATTTACAATAATAACGCTGGAATCCTCCCTGGAATGTCGTAGAAATGGAATTCCAATTTCCTTTAATTATTTGGGTCAAACCAAGGAATACCATGAAGTTCATTTCTACCAAATTTGAGACCCTCTTAATAATTTTGTTTCTTTGATTTTTGATACATGGGAGTTTGTCCATAAAGGGAAATTTAAATTGGTGAAGCCACCAAACAGGAAGTGAAGGTACATCTCAGCGACCAAACGTGGTAGACCACTAAAGGACCTCATTCTAATGGTCTCCAAAAGGTTTTGTGTAATTCACCTCTAGGGGGCACTATAATTTAGAAATTTGTAAAACTGCTGTTTCATCCATAATCTGCAAAGAAATTTCCAAATCACCAAATAGGAAGTGAGGGCATATCTCAAACACTTTCATATACTGATATCAAACTTGTCACACATATTTACACAACATAAGCTGAAGTTAAGAAACAAGATTTGACATTGCTTGCAACAAAAAAAATCTGCCCTTACCTGAGTGTAATATTGGGCGGCAGATGTATAATCCTTCTCTTTAAAGCTCACATTCCCTTGCTCCCTAAATCTGGCTGCACATTCAGGAGATTTCTTCACAGGATACTTTTCAGAGATTCTGGACAAAGCTTCAAGATCCTCTGGCCTATAAAAAAGATAAATTATAAGGAATGCATGACTAAGAGAAATCAATTAATCAGTAAAGGCATTGTACTGAAAAACATTTGTACACATCTTTTTTCCAAATCATGTATTAATGTAACATTATTTGTACCACAACATGATTTAATCCTCACATATAATTGATCAGAAGTTGTGGATTCACTTTATGCATCCACACAACTCAGACAGTAGTTCTAGTGCTACAGGAAGTGGCCAACACTACACACAATCTAAGGCCAATAATACACAGATTAAAAACGGGGGAAAAAGTTTAACAAAAAATGGAATTTGGTCTCGGGTGTCTGATGAGATTGAGCAGATCAATACAAAAGGTCTGTGTACCTTTTGGTCATTCAATTTTCATTTCCAAATGAGATGTAAAAAATTAACAAGAATTATTTCAATCATGTATTAATTGAGCATGCAATTTTCCCATTTTGCAAGAAGACAAAACAGAAAACTGTTTGAATTTTTCAATGCATTATGCATATTACATGAGATGAGAACGGAACGCATAGTGGTTAGCACGTTCGCCTCACACCTCCAAGGTTGGGGGTACGATTCCCGCCATGGCCCTGTGTGTGAGGGGTTTGCAAGTTCTCCTCAGGTTTGCATGTTTCCTCCGGGTACTCCGGTTTCCTCCCCCACTCCAAAGACATGCATGGTAAGCTGATTGGCATGTCCAAAACTGTCCGTAGTGTATGAATGTGAATGACTGTGTGAATTCGTGACCCTAAAAAGGATAAAGTGGTATAGAAGATGGATGGATGGATGAGAACGGAAGTTGATGCCCACATACACGTAGCCCTATTACACACGAAGTTAACACCATTTAGCATATGCCCTAAATTAGCTTAGCTGGAGACTAATTTGACAATGGCCTTGAAACATTACTCTTTAATAAAAAAATAAAAGATATGCCTGATATTCTAATATCAGAGTACATGGTCCAAGAATATGAGGAAACAGTGTGCTTTTCCTTAAGAAATATAAAAGGAGTCCTCTCCCTGACTCAAATTTGGACCTTGGGGTTGCAAAAGCTATCAATGAGGAATGATGTCGGAATTCCTCTTAAGTTTGACCAATTAGTTTATCTGATTTACTAATTAACCTAGTTTGTCCATAATTGCATGTACATTTCATATAGGTCACTAGTATAGGCTACTTTTTAAATATGCTGGTTGCACAGCAACACGATAATAACCGGGTGCGCCCCTGTTGTCATGGTAGCAGACAACAATGCAGGCATAACTGTTCATTCACACCAAGTTTGTATTACCATAATTACATAATTTTTACAAGTAAAACAAGTTGACGTATTTGTCAAATTCGTAATTACAAGTTGAAAACTCAGAATGCACTTAATGATACAACAACAGTAGTAGTAGTAGTAGTAGTATTTATATACACTCATGGGCAAAAAAAATGAGCCAAGCCAAAAAATTAAGCTTTTAATGGTCCTAACAACAAATCATTGGTCAGGAAATGAGCAAGAATTAAACAGATAGTAACTTACTATAGGATAGCTTTACAACAAATCATAGGGGAATCACCTCGTGCACTTCTGTTGTGGTAACAGATTAGGCAGATAAATCTACCTTCACACTGTCGTAATTACTGAAATCACAAGATATGTGCTTTGATAGGTCACATCATGTTGCGCTACTTTTGTGAATCCACTTATTTTAAGGGTTAATTTGCACATGACATCAAAACACTCAGCTCAATGAGGAGAATTGCATTATGGGTATTCTAGTTATGACAATTGCAAGTTAACCACCAAAATACATGTAATCACAAAAGTACAAGAAAGTAGACATGTGACATTTCAAAATGCACACCTCAATGAGGAGAATTGCAGCATAGTTATTCAGACTTAAAGTTTCTTCAGAAAATGTAAAATCCCTCAAAATTTCTCAAGGCTAGTGTATTAATGAAAACCTCCTAACTGGACATACATTGTGTATAGGTATGCATTTACCAGGGTCTAAGAGACAGTTTATCTTTGTGGTGACCTTGGTTTAGAAGTCTAGGTATAATATTTTAAGAAAGGGCTCTTTGGTACATGGGCAGTTTAGAATTGAACATAGAAAGGATAACACCTGTGTATGCACATGAAGCTTCAATAAGAACTAATTCTTTTCTCCAGGTTCGTGAATGCTTGCATCTTTATTAGGAAGAAAAATAGAAAAAAATACTTCACAACAAATCAGTTTTTAAGATATGCCTTCTAAAAGAAATCCCAGATATTTGAGTGGGCAAGGCTAAAAGTGTCCAAAAGGTACATTTTTGTGGCATTAGCCAATGAATCAGTATTAAAAAGTACACCTGTACTGCACACCTTATTTTATGTATGATATACTTGTTTAATTAAAGGAAAAAACATTAATTGGACCCTGAACGGCCAACCTGAGTGACGATACATCATTTTTAGTGGGTCCTTAGAGGGACCTACCGTTCAAGTTTCATGGCAATTGCTTAGTGTTACCCCTATCAAATACCTGTTAAAATCTGATTGGCCAGTGGTGGCCATGTTTTTTAAGCAACCATGTTTTCATTAAACAAACACTTACAAATTTTCATGAATCCCAAATTTCAGCTCGATCAGGCTCACAGTTCCATGAGAAACACTATTCTGAACATTATGCCACCCCCAGTTGATGACCATATGCCAAACTCAGCCCGCATTTTCATAGCCTTGTCCTGAAGGGGCCGTTCAAGTTTCTCAACTGCATGCAAATAATCCTGAGATACAGAATTTTAAGTGAATTAGGCTCTGCCCCATTAGAATTGATTGGCAGGTGGCAGCCATACTGTTCATATATCTCTTGAATCATATGACACCATTGCTGTGAAAATAAGACAAAAATCCTAGTTCTCAAAAGTAGGTAACATACTATGCAAATAAGCTACAAATCTAAGTGGGCAGAGATAAAGGATTCAAATTGCAAAATTGTTCACAATAAGCTAAGGTGGCATCACGCATCTTTTAAATGGGAAAAAATCTGAATTTAAATGGCCACTATGTTAGAACAACCATGATTAATCAAATAGTATACAAGCATACCATTCCAGAGCAGACTGAAAAATTTGGCATTGGTTACAATATCTCAAAATCTGTGTCAGACAAATAAGAAGAAATATAGCTGCAAGCAGCAATACCGGGGTCAAGCCAATTATCGGCACCATGAGCAGAAAAATATTTGTGACATGTTTTTGGTTAGAGTCTGATGAACAGTGGATGAAGAGTTTCAAAATGTAAGCTTTCAATCATAAAAAATACTAATAATTTAAAAAAATCTAAAAATAGTTACTTCTTAGAATTTGTAGCATGATTTTTGTTGAGAGTGCATCTAGATGATGCAGGCCAATTTTCATGCAAATAGACCAATGGTCTAGGAGGAGCTCAAAAAAAGTATGTCTTCAAAACCTTTCAAAATGGCAGACAGGAAGGTTTCTCGATCATGACATAATTGGTATGCTTGTTCTCGGTATGAACCACGGAATCCATCAAGACCAGCCTGATGACAGTAGGCAAAAGAAGTCAATAGTTCTTAGCATTTTTAGAATAGCATTATTAGGTGGCGCTGTCCCGAAACTTTTTGAGACCTTTTAGAGCATGGTGCAAAGACACATACTGACATACTTTTACATTCGTAAAGTACAGCACTCTATTACTAAATTCAAAATGGTCGACAAATGACTTTTCATATGGTTGGATTCAGTATGCCGCACTGAATATATTGGGACTAAGTTGATGATTTTCCGATAAACTGTTCAGAAGTTATAAGCAAAAATGTGCTTTTTTCATATCTCATGACCACTAGGTGGCACTCTTCCAAAATTGAGCAGGCAATTCATGATGCCAATGACAAATAATAAGTTTGGTATAAACGCGCTAAAGCGTTACAAAGATATACCCTCTGTCCATTTTGGCGTACTCTTCATCAAATTTGTTGAAGCACCAATCAAAAATGGCATAATATATCAAACTTCTGTGAATAATGTTTTGTCAGGAGTAGGGTTGTCAAAAGTACCGGTACTTCGGTACAAAGTCGGTACTAGAAAGAGAAAAAGTTGACAGTACCAGATGTTCATAAGTACCGGTAGTACCGGGTCAACCCGGTACTGACACAGTGCCTGAGAGGTGGTCAGTCAGGAACTATTCATGGGTGCACCATGCAACAAGTAGACATTGGAGCCAAAGCTGCAGCAGCTCCGCCGGTCACCATGGCTACATTCGAAACGGCATACTTACCTACTATATAGTAGGCGAAAGGTATTTCTTTCGGACGCTCGTTTTCTGCTTTCGTGCTGTTACCGAAAGTGTGTAACATTGCTAAAATGTTGCTATGCTATCATGGATAGTTCGCTAGTATGTACGTTGTGTGGGGCAGTTCGGTTTAATCATCTTCAATGTGTCTGCATTGTCATATGCTCAAATAATACAGAATTGCTTTACCACAATTCCTGTCTTAATGAGGAATAATTTAAATTTGAATGATTCCATTATGGAAATTGTGCAACCAATTAAATTTTTTTTATAATACAATGTGATACTAGGGCATTCCAGGTGGCTGCTAGTGTGCTGCTTCATGGCCGTGAGTATCCTAGGTGGTTCTATTGTATTCGAGGTGGTTACTATTGTATTCCAGGTGCACTGCAGATGTTATGGAATTCCAGGTGACTGCTAGGGAGTTGGTATACTATTCCAGATGGTTGCTGCATACACCCTAGCAACTATCCATGATTGAATAGCAACATTTTAGCAAAACCCTAGCAACCACCTGGGATACCATAAGCAACAGCCTAAGATACCATAAGCAACAGACTAGCAACTCCCTAAAAACCACATGGGATACAATAGTAACCACCTGGAATACCATACCAACCAACTAGCAACACCCTTACAACCATCTGGAATTCCATAGCAATCACCTAACAATGGTCCAGTAACCACCTGGAATACCATAGCAACTACATAGCAACACCCTAGTAACTACCTGGGATAACGTAACAACAGCCTAAAATACTAAAACGTAGATAAGTTAGTGATAACGCTAATGTTACTGTTAACTTTAAGGTCGCTGGCGATTACCTCTTCAAACAGCGATTAGTGTGATAGAATGTTAAAGATTTAAACATGTACTGTGTCTATAACATTAAATGATCTAAAGCAATACTGCCATAAACTATGGGGTGTTTTCTTTGGGATTTCCTGGTTGGAGGCTGGAAATTACAAGTTGCGACCCCGAGTCGAACGCAGCATAACTCTCTCGCGGAAGTTACCTAAACATTATGAATCACAATATGTGGTTCATAAACACATTTCGGCGTAGGATCTGTACCAACACGGTTCGGATTATTTTCATATAACAGCACGGTCTGCAATGTTATTCCTTACTTAACATTACATAAACATTTAAAATAACGCATTGAATTAACAATTCTAACATGAATACTGTTGAATAAATGCACTAACTGCAGATGTGACTGTCCAAAGTGAAAAAGATCGTCTATGTCAGTGAAGACAGAAAAGCGCTCTCTTGTCTCGGATTCCAGTAGGGTCCATTTCTGTTCAACATGTTTTATCCACTCCGGACACGGAAGATCCATTTCCACTGCAAATAACTTCAAACTACTACGCTGTAGCAGTTTACGGTTCTTACAGTGACGCTATTTCCGGTGGAGTCCTTCAGCTAAGCAAATGTCTGAAACCGCTCCCTATTACCTACATAGTGCACTATATCGGCTGTCGGCCATTTTGCAGTGGTGTGCGAATTCTGAGTTCAACGACTACATTCGTTCACTCGTTTATACCCACAATGCAGTCTGATTTCGAGTGGACATCCCCATGTACACTCGTCAATGCACTATTTCCCATACTCCGACGCGATACATCTGCATAATAAATACATATGTATCAAGATATTTGGAATCGATGGGAGTGTCGCAACTCTCTTTTTCAACGGCTCCGACAAAACACTCTTCGTTGACTCTGCTAAAGCTAGCGGCGTCGTATTGCGTGCGTTTGACGTCATTTACCATCGACTAGGAAACGGTACTATTTCCGGTAAATAAAATATCGTGTTCCGTTTGAGACGATACTACCCTTCTAAAATGTATATACTGGACGTTAGAGTGCACAGTGTTTAGTACATCATTTGGGAGATCGCTTCATTGTTATTTAATCCTCGTGAGTTGGTATTTTTGCTGAATGTGTTGGTCACTGTTCTTTCTATAAACTATAGATTATAAATAAACGATATCTTCTGTGACACTTTATTTAGGGATCATGTCTGTTCCGCTTCGGATCCTGTGTATTCACGGCTATCGGCAAAGCAGCACCTCTTTCCGAGAGAAGACTGGAGCTTTGCGAAAACTTTTTAAAAAACAGGTTGAATTCGTGTACATTGATGCGCCACATAAAGTCCCCACTAGTAACGGTAAGTGTGTATACATGCATATACTGTGGGAGAAATGGGTATTGAACGTTTCAACATTTTTTCCATTAAATATATTTCCAATGACGCTATTAGCATGCTCCGGGTGCTCCGGTTTCCTCCCCCAGTCCAAAGACATGCATGGTAGGCTGATTGGCGTGTCTAAAGTGTCCGTAGTGTATGTGTGTGTGAATATGTATGTGATTGTGCCCTGCGATGGACTTGCACCCTGTCCAGGGTGTACCCCACCTTGTGCCCGATGCTTCCTGGGATATGCTCCAGGTTCCCCGTGACCTAGAAAAAGGAGTAAGCCGTAGAGGATGGATGGCTATTAGCATGTAATTTTCTTCGGACTTTGGTATTAACTCATGAAGTCCAAACGTTAAAGTCCATAAATGAAGTTATGTGTAATCAAGCAGAATATCACAGGAAAACAGTATTGAACACACTAACTAAATTTATTTAATACTTGGTGGAGAAGCCTTTGTTTGTAATGTTTCCTGAATGAAGAAATTAAGTGCACCATTTAAACATATTGTCTTTAAACATTGTGCAATTGGAATCAAGTCAGGTGATTGACTGGGCCATTCTAATACCTTGATTTTTTTTTCTCTCTGAAACCAATTGAGAGTTTCCTTTGTTGTATTATTTGGATCGTTGTCCTGCTGGAAGGTCCACCCACGTCTCATCATCATCCTGGTGGATGGCAGCAGAGTCTTCTCAAGAATCTCCTGGTAAAGGGCTCCATTCATTGTTCCTTCAATTATATAAAGTCTGCCAGTACCATGTGATGAAAAACAGCCCCACACCATGATTCTTCCACCTCCAAACTTCACTGTTGTTTTACGTGTTTTAAGGGTGATGTGCAGTGCCATTTCTTCTCCAAATATGGTGGATAGTATGACATCCAAAAAGTTCTCGTCTGACCAGACTACACTCTCCAAGTATTTCACAGGCTTGTCCAAATGAGTTGTAGCAAACTTTAAACGAGGTTCGACATGCATTCTCTTTAGTAATGGAGTCTTGTGTGGTGAGCATGAGCAGTGGAGTGCATTGCCTATTGTTTTCTCTGTGATGATGGCACATGCTGCCTCCAAGTATTTCTGGAGCTCTTTCTGAGTGGTTCTTGGCTCTTGGGCTACTCTTCTGACTATTCTTCTGATTTTCTGGTCAGAAATCTTACGAGGAGCTTCTGTGTGTGGCCGGTTGGTGTTACTTCCACTTGTGGATAATTACCCCAGTGGTGCTTATTGGAGGATTCATAAGTGTTGAAATGCGTCTGTATATGATTCCATCAAAACAATAAGGTTGCAAAGGTCCTGGGAGAGTTATTTGCTTTTACCAATCATGAGCTTTTTCTTTTGTGACACCTTGGTAACAAAAATCCTTTTTATGGACCATCAATTTACTAACCTAGCTGATATTAATTTGCACAGGAGGTATAATTACTTATGGATTTCAGCTGGTTCCTTGCCTTGGAGAACTGCTCTTTTTTTCAGTACTTTTTTTTCTGTCATTCCACTTTATTTATGGACTTTAATTCTGTGAATTCTTTGTATTTCCTGAGTTAATACTGATGTCAGGTGAAAATTTCATGTGAATAGTCTCATTGGAAATATATTTACTGGTAAAAAAAAAAATGTTAATGCATTCAATACTTGTACACACACTTAGTGGGGGAAGTGTGTGTGTCCCAATAGACATCACACATTTTTCATTTTGATGTTTGATGTGAATATTAACAGAAGCTCTTCACCTGTTTCTGCATGACTTTTGCATTGCAAAGTTGCCACATGATCGGTTGATTAGATAATAATAATAATAATTATCAATTTGTATAGCGCTTTTTTACAATGGTACATTGTCTCAAAGCAGCTTTACAGAAATATCATTTTTACATTTACAAGCGACTTACTAATGAGATCACATTCACACATGGGTGTACAGGTGTGTGTGTGTAACATTATATATGCAGTCCCCTCTGAAACTATTCAAACAGTAATGCCAGTTCATTTGTTTTTGCTATAGACTGAAAACATTTGGGTTTGAGATCAAAAGATGCATATGAGAAGTTTAGAATTTCAGCTAATGTCCTTGTATTTTGTATGTAGATGTGTTCAAATTTGGAATGTCTTGAAAAAGAAAGTGGTGTGCTGGTAAATGTTAAATGGCGCACTTATATCCAAAGTGCTTTACATTTTTTAATTTAATTAATTTATCAATTTGTATAGCGCTTTTTACAATGGTACATTGTCTCAAAGCAGCTTTACAGAAATATCATTTT